>CM065054.1:75124027-75404027 GCA_032883995.1 Coronaproctus castanopsis | reverse complement strand
TATATATATATATATATATATATATCATATATATCTATGTCGTCGGGATAGCCTCTAGACCGAGTTCGAATACGATCGGCCACGCAAAAATTATCAACGGAAAATAGAAATAGAAATAATCCAAATAATATTATTATCGCGTGGAAGGCAATGGCAAACCACCACGCGGGATTATACGCGCGCTAGTAATAATATAGTACACTATAGAAAAACGCGGGACTGCATTGCGACGTGGCAACAAATCGATTACAATCAGTTCTACCGTGTGTATGTGTGTGTGTGTGTGTGTGCGTCTATCTGCGCTAACGCCGTATACGCTGCTTACACTGTACAACAAAATATGGTATAGGTAAGTCTACCTCCGATACGGAGACGGCACTTATTGGTCATATAATATATATATATATATATGTGTGTACATACATAGCGGTAATAGTAGTGTAGTTATTATTTATCGTGTACGCAGACAGACTGCATAGGTCAAAGTCATATATATATATACATATATGCTTTTGCCGACGATATACCAGCGGTGGCGAGTAAGAGAAAAGCGCAAAATAATACGCGAAATGACTTGATCGAAATCAGTAAACAATTCAGCCGAATAACTTTAAAAATTAACAGGATAAAAACGAAATATACGTTAATTACGTATCGAAAAAAATATAAACCCACGTTTGAAATAAGTGTGCGCCCGTTAGATGGGACTGGAAAGTGCGCGCTGTAATACAAAATTGCGAGATATTTGTAAGAGGATATAGAAAGAAAAATACGACATTAAACTACGTTAGTGAGGAAACCGTGTTAAAATGGTGAATCTACAAGTCAATCGTTAGGCCTATTTTAACCATATTCTCGTCTAGTTTGGTCTTCGGTAATGCTAGTTTTAATAGACTGCAATTAGTACGAAATCGGTGTCTTACATGTATCCTCAATGTCCCCCCCCCCGTACACACTAAAATTTTATATACGCATAGTTCTGCTTCAGGTACACCGTATATGTAAAAGACTATATCCTCAAACTATGCAAAAAAATTTTTCTCAGTTGTAGCGTGCACCGTAATAATTTACTTCCAGCAATAGACGATTCCAGGCAACGTAAGTACTATACTAAGTAATAAGCATCGACGCCATTAAACATAATCTATTATTCTCGTAACGTTATAATTTGCTTTCGTTTCCATTACTCATAAATGATATATTTTTTTTTTTTAATTTTTTTTTTTTAATAATGGGCACAGCATTTTTCACCCAGATTGGTATAAAACTATTAAAATGAATATGTTAAACATTAATATTAGTTGATGCAATATAATTATAAATAGCTAAATATACACGAATGCGATTAATAGTAAGTAAGTAAGATATATTTATTGGCAATGGTACTTTGAGAGATATAATTTGATTATAGAATAAAGATTGTTGTGTAGTAAGAACATTCCAAAAATACATGATCCGCATCTGCTATTTTACTGTCATCGGAAGGATGGCAAAAAGGAGAATTTATAAGATTGCATCGGTATAGGGACGATGGAAGACGATTTTTTCCAAAACGTAATCCACACAAAGTAGTAATGAAACATCGAAGTATGTTATTTGGTACTTTTATATCAGTATAAACCATGATTTTATGGGTATTAGAGGTTGAATCGATCTGTAATATGGAGCTAAGGATTGGACCAAATATTATTCCAATATTCTTTATGAGCAAATTTAATGAGACACAAAAGATCTGTTAAAGGTGTATAAGGAATAAGCACACAGCTATTCGAAGCGGACTTGGCTTCCGCATCAGCAACAGTATTGCCAAATATACCAGAATGTCCAGGAATCCAGGAGAACCTAACAGAAATATTCGTTATATAATTAAACTTATTATTTTTTATAAATTGCCGCTTTTCATTTGTGACGGTTTTTTTGTCTGATTTTTCCATCGATACTAACCTTCATAAATGGAGAGGGCATTTGTTCCGGTACATTTATTAAATATTATTATAACTTTTTAATATAATGTCAAATATATAAATATATATATATATATATATATATATATATATATATATATATATATATATATATATATATATATATATATTACGCGTTGATATACTAAAGTGCCGAGTGCAATATAAGTCTTATGTGGAAAAAATAAGCAAAAGAACAAATAAACAAGATATCGAAAAGTATAACGAAAAAAAAAATAAACAATAGGGGAACTGAAAGAAGTAACAATGGATATCTTAACACTAATTGGATTAGTTTTCACTATACGGTATAATTTATTATTTCTACTATGACATAAGTTCATATCGAGATTTATTATAATTTAATGTATAATATTTTATAAATCACAAACTCGTTATTTCTCGGTGGAATGACTATGTATTTTTGATTCATTTTCCATCACATATTATGTTATTATAACGTGGAGGACTTTGCACATGAACCTCTATATTTACATGTATATTTTTCTCTTTTTTTTAAAGGAAAAATATGCCGCCACATTACCGCCGATGTATATGTTAAGAAACTATGTCAGTCAAAAAAAAAAAAAAAAAAATGGTTTATATCCGACTGATAGATATTACAGATTAAGATATACAGGCGTTTTATACCACACGCTGATTTCTTTGGAATTCAGCATGCTGAGTGCGCGTGCTGCTCTCAAAAATATATATGGTACTTATAAATATATCAGTGTCTTTCTAAGATTTTCCCCCTCAGGCTTAAAAAAAAAAAAAATGGTTTATATCCGGCTGATAGATATTACAGATTAAGATATACAGGCGCTTTATACCACATGTTGATTTCTTTGGAATCCAGCAGCACTTGCTGAGTGTATGCTCTCAAAAATATACGTGGTACTTATAAATATATCAGTGTCTTTCTAAGATTTTCCCCCTCTGGCTTAAAAAAAAAAAAATGGTTTATATCCGGCTGATAGATATTACAGATTAAGATATACTCTTCTCAGTAATCTTAGCAAAATAGCTGAAAAAATTATTCTCAGTCGAATACAAACCTTTACACAAATTAATAATATTCTTATTGAACAACAGTTTGGATTCAGGAGTAAACTATCAACAGTTATGCAGTTGGCGAGGATTACTGATTTCATAACAGATGGTTTTAATCAAAATAAACATACAGGTTTACTTCTCATAGACATTGAGAAAGCCTTTGATACTACATGGCATCTCGGACTAATATATAAATTAATTCAACTAAAATTTCCTAATTATATCGTTAGACTTATTAAAGATTATTTAACAGATAGGAAATTTATGGTAAAAATAAATGATTGTAACTCTGTGGAAAGGTCTATACTAGCTGGAGTACCTCAAGGGAGTATACTTGGGCCCTATCTTTTTCTCTTATTTATTAATGACATTCCCATGGATAAGCACCTTCAGATGGCGTTGTATGCGGATGATACAGCTATATATTGTTATCGTACAGATACTATTCAAAGAAGGCTAAGCATAGGATTTGAGAAATTAAGATCATACTTCGATAAATTGAAAATTAACATAAATACTGATAAAACACAGTCAATATTATTTACAAAAAGAAGACCAAACTCTCTAACTCCTATAATAATAAATAACATACCCCTTAGAATGGAAGACTCAGATCAAATATCTCGGTGTTATTCTAGATAAAGGTCTTACCTTTTCTAAACATATCGAACACGCCGTTAATAAAAATCAAGCCTCTTTATTTAAATTATATCCAGTCTTTAATAGGAAACGCTACGTTAATTCTGCAAATAAGCTAATTATCTACAAATGTATCTTAAGACCGATAATGTCGTACGCGTGTCCTGTGTGGTCTTACGCAAGTCACTCTAACTGATCTAAATTGCAAGCCATGCAAAATAAATGTTGCAGAATTATTCTTAAAGCTCCGTTTTATGCTAGGATAGATCGTTTGCACAGAACTTTTGAAATTACCATACGTGCATCGAGTAATAAATCAGCAAACCAAAAAATTTTTTTATGATTGTACCCTAAGTGAGTATTCCATTATAAACAATATAGGAGACTACACTCGCACTAGTCTCCAATTAAAATATAAGAAATATAAACATAAAAGAATTAAACATACATTATTATGATGCGTAATTCCCGATGATATATAGTTATTATTTAAGTTTAAGTTTATTTTATGTATATAGTTATTTATTTTCCTATTTATTGCTACTCCGATCGTCTGTTATCGCATACTATATTTTATGTTATTATTTTATTATATACTTATTTCATGCAGGTTTTGGTGGTGGTTTTTCCTGCAGTTTATTTGCTTTAAGCTTCGTTTCTTTTGTTTTTATATTTATATATCGCGATGCACGGGGGAGAATTTTACACTATTTCGGTACGTGTAGACGATATTTGTTGTTTCTTATTTTAAATGTAAAAATACACTTTTTATTTATTTATTATTTATTATACAGGCGCTTTATACCACACGATGATTTCTTTGGAATCCAGCAGCACTTGCTGAGTGCATGCTCTCAAAAATATATACGGTACTTATAAATATATCAGTGTCTTTCTAAGATTTTCCCCCTCCCGCTTAAAAAAAAAAGAAAAGAATAACATAAAGAAACGAAACCACCTCAAGAAATGAACTCTTATAAGTACATAATAAATGGTTAGCAGGGTCAATTTGTGGGATGATACAATGCTTACATTTAATAACTGACATAAAATAGGAATATAGTGTTTGACTGCAAATTTTCGAGCGATATATTTATGATTATGAAAATCTCGAGATGTAACCATCATCTTATGCTATCTCTTCCTCACCTATCCTATATATATATATATATATATATATATATATATATATATATATATATATATAATTAAAAACCCAATCAGAGATCGTCCTCAAGCTGTGATATTAACAGATTCGGTAATTCTGGTTTATCTCGAATTATCATTCCTAAATATTTCCATTGTGCGTGTTGATGTTTTAAAATTAATATCCCATCAATAAATAAGCGGCAGTCTGTTCGGGCGCGTATGTACTAATAAATTATTATCGATAAAATTAGCTATCTTATCGCTGCGGAAAGCTGAAATAGTTTTACGTCGTCTTAGGCCACGATATCACGGTTAACTGTTTCAGCTCCTCCGGGTTGTTCGTGCGGCAACAATATCATCTGTGCATAATGTGACGATAAATAATCATAAAGATTACTAAATAGCATTTAGGTGTAAATTAGCACTTTAATAAATCGAAAAATAAAAAAAAACCAACAAAACAATATCATCATAGTGTATCATCTCCTAATTGATTTTACTAATCGCAATTCGTTACTAAACTAGGACTTTGAAAACGAATTACCGAATTCAAGACCAGATAATGTGTGTTCTTCGTTTCATCAAATCATCCGGTCCTTTCACTTCTAATCTGAGTCTTGTCATCAGTGTCGCCGGCTTCGCAGCAATATGTCGCGCCGTTAGGAGGAAGAAGAATTTACAATGCTCACGTATAACAACCGCAAATTCCGCGTACACCTACAACTGGTAAACAGCAATTGAGCACTTTTTAAAGTTCACCAACATTGAATGCACCCGACTTATAGTACAGGTGACGCGTTTATACGTCATGTCTGATTCTAAAGCGACGGTTTTAAAATTTAAATTAATACCACCGCATAATGACGTAGGGGCAATAGTAATATTACAGTTTTATATATCCGGAAATTTATTCGATACCGTTAGTGCTGATTTATTATTATTATTATTTATTTATTTATTATTATTATTATTATTATTATTATTATTATTATTATTAATTAATCTATTATCGACTGTTTGTGTTTTGTGTCGTTTATTTGAACGTTTCATTTTGAATAGCGGGGAAGATAAGGAAGTTAAATTATCTCTTTTATTATTTAAATCAGTTTTTTCCTCTAAAACATTTAAAAACATTATACCAACCTGTTTTGACTTACAGAATACTTCATTGGGGTGGTATGGCAAATTACTATATCAAACCCTTAAGAATTCGACAAAAATCGATTTTAAATCTAATACTTCCAAAAAATAGTGATAAACTGGATAACAAGTTTTTAAGTGTAGAGATGGTTTATATATAATCTGCACATATTACTGTTTGTATTTTGAAAATTTAAATAAATTTAACGCGTCGAATTATGAAAGCAATACGCGGTTGGCCGGTGAGATTAGAGCGCTGGAGTTACAACGAAAGTAGAATGCGTATGCAAGCTGTGTGTATGTCGGTGCCGTTAAGTTCAACAGGTTACCTAAAGAATTAACAACTGATCTTATTAATTATAAACGTAGAAAATTATTAATCGAATACTTACTAGGTAAGATTTGTTAATTGTAAATTAATTAGATTCGTAATATTTGTAAGTTTTGTAATACAAATACTCGTCAATTTAAGGTACACATCATTGTTATACCGACAGTCTGATATGGCTCGTGTGCATACCTATTATATGTCATATATTTTTTCATTTAGTTTTTTAACAAAAAATGTACTACATAATAAAGTAGCAATTTCGTTTTGAACAGTGCTACCTTATGTTTCAACCTTCAACTTAATTGCAGTTTCACTGCGTGTAAATAATTTTTAAATACCCGAGAAGCCAAATAAGAGTGGATGGGAATGTTTGAATGTTTATCGGCAAATGTGTATATAATTTGAGTGATAAAACTTATTATTAATCTATTTAATGTAGACAGTCGCTTATTATACAATATCTTTGTGGACCTGGTATACGTGCTGAATTGCGCATAACCGGATTATATGTTCGGTGCATAAAGTCTAATCTATTAAGTTCTCTATTACATATAAGTTTCGTTTAAATATAAGTTCACATTTTTATTTAGTTTTAAATTTTTTGTTTTACTTCTTGGAAGAATGTTATATGTTTCGAACTGGTTTCTTTAATAGTATATTTTATGTTTGTATATATTCAAATGTACTGAACAAAAATCAAATTGAAAATTGAAATTGAACTATTATTATTATTACTATTATTATTATTATTATTATTATTTGAAAAAAAAAATTTTAGCGCGATGTAGCTCTATTAAGCGCAAGTTTTAGTTGTTATTATATATATATATGTGCACTAATTTTCACTGTGTAACATATACCGAGAAGTGTAGATAATGATGAATAAAGAAGGACATAACGCTTCACCACGGTTAGTTTAGTTCAATTATTTTATTAGTGCGGCCTGTCAAAAAACCAGTAACGAAGCTCTAGACGCCTATAAAAAAAAAAAAAAAGAAAAAAAACGACCTAAAAAAAAAAACGTTAATACTAACGCTCACTTTCACATCGCTAACAGTCTGCTGCGTTTGTCATTGGTTATTCAACTAGCGTGTATAAGAATGAAGAAAGCGTTTTTACATGATATCTGGTAAGTCTTCAAACAAAAAAAGAAGTGACCACTATAAAAGAAAGAGGTTAATAAACAAGAAATAGGAAAAAAAACAAACGTAATTTATTAAACTCTAAGGCGAAGAAACAATATATAAATGTATATTCTCCTTGTGTCCTCGTAAAACAAACTTTAATAAAGATCGGCGGAATTTAGACGGCAGAAGACTCGGAAGGATTGCGGTTGACGTGGGTAAAAAAAAAAGATATAAAGCCATAAATAAAAAATTAGAAAAACACACACACATTTACCGCGTAAATAATAATAATAAAAAAAAAAAAACAGCAACTTTACCATACAAAAAGGCACACCTAATATAGGCGATGACCGTTCCGGGGTGACCGCGGTAGTTATGGCGTGGCTTTCGTGAGGTGATGATAGTGGTCAAGTTTACTAACGAATTAAAATGATCACGCTATCTTTCTTAATCCTGATAGAAGATGATATTACGTTCGGTGAGACTTTAGATCGCACACAATGAAATACGGTGACGCACATTTCAAATATAAATATACGGCACTTTGGGTTATGACACGAATCTAGGAGGAAGGAAAGTAGTATTGTTGTTTATTTTTTTATTACAGAAGAAGTCGGTTGTTAATTAGGTAAATTATGATTAAGGAGATTGGCCCTAATAATTGTTTATAGTTTTTACTGACGCCATACTAGTTAAGCCCTCATCTTTGACGGAAAATTAAATCGACGTTTGATATACGCTGTCTTAATTAATTCATTACATATATATATATATATATATATGTATACCCATGTATAGATATCTATCTGATTATATAATTAATCTATGCACCTATATATATATGTATATATATATATATATATGTCCGTCTATCTGTTATTCTATTTATCTCATATATATGTATATACATGTATTTACCTATACTACGTAACTTGCCAATCCCGTCGATTTTATATGCTTTATTTAAATGTTCGTAGAATAATAATCGATTTTCGATAATTATTTTTAAGGATTTTTAATTAACGTGGTTATAGAAATTTCGTAATTCGATTTTTGATATTCGCAGCATGGTGACAGAAGATATTATAAATATATATATATATATATATATATATATATATATATATATATATATATATATTCGGGTTCTTCGGTAATTTAACAACACGGAGCCGGTATACTCTACTAATAACTTATAAAGAATAAAGTTCTAAATAATCTCAACACGAGTATATAAAAGTATGATATCGTACGCGTACGGGGACGTTACAGCGAAAATTTCTAGAACTGGAGCGCATAAAATTTAAATAATAAATGATTGAACATGATATTGACAATAACGTTACCGAGATCAATATTTGAACAGCCATTTTAATTCGATATAATATGTGCGCTGTTGTATTCTCTTGACTTAATTCTTTTCAATAGTAATTTGCAGCGCTGTATTTATATTCAATTCCCAAATCGAAACATTTTCTCATTCTACTGTTCGCTTAATAATATCTTCCGCGCTAACCTTTTTTCAGTAACTTTATAAACTCTCTCCATACTTCCTTCTTTGTAATAATTGCCGGGGATTACAACGGACACCATCCGTTGTGGGGCTGCTGTAATGCGAATGAAATGGGACGTAGCTTGTTAAATAATGTTTTCTCTACAAACCTTTCACTCATCAATGATGGTCGACATACTATACTATATCCACATTTCTCCTCTAGCCCCGTCGATTTACCTGTTGTCTTAAAACAACCTTCTAATTTTCAGTAATTCCCGTTAGGAAGTGATCAATTGCCTACGGAAATTACTCTCGGGGTGACCTAACTGCAAGCTCGTTTAATTATAAAAATCTAGAACTCTTCATCGGAATTCTTCCTGCGCTAATAGAGACTTAGATTAATCTTTGTGTGAGCCGCTTTTAAATAGTTCTGTATTTGATATTCCAGTATATATATTTATAACTCGGATAACCTCATACACCTAATTGTCAAAACCATATCCGATTACTTATAATAAACATCTTGAAGCAATTACGAGGCAATTTTAACTAACCACTAAAAGGGAAAGTTGGAAAAAAATCGTTACGTCCGTCAATCGTACGCAACCTGCTTCTTACATATGGAAAAAAAAGGCAAAATCATTTGTAAACTCCGTATGCTATAATCCCTCTCCAATTGAAGCGAATACTGATAATTATATTAAATTTGTCGATACCATTTCACCGTCATCATCGGTGGCTCATTTCGAGCATCGTGACCATATGAATTCTAATAAACGAACGTGTTTGACCGCCATGTAGTTCGATCTGCTGCCCAGTCCATCATTTCTCGTATTGGTGCCAGTGATTCTTCTCATTCTGTCTGTATATCTTGTTGGCGACCTCCTTCTTTTCCGACAACCTTCTACCATACCGGTCATAATTCTTTTTCCGAATCCACCCTGTCGTATGATATATGTCCTGAGCATGCTGCTATCGGTACTACGGTTTTAATACGGTTTCACCATCATACGTCCGACATATTAGAGAGCTTGCATACGATCTACATTTTACAAATAACCATCCGGACAACAACTTCCTTTCTTATACACACACCTTATCTCGTAACAAAATATACTCGCCAGATATTGATGGTGTAATCGTTGAAATATTATCTGCCAACTTATTAAATTGCTTCAATTATTAAATTCTGCTTCATATACCGAGGAATGGTAAGAATTCATTTACTTAAAACTTATCCGCAATTAAATATACATTTCCGAAGCAGATATTTATATGATTCTTTCCTTTTCTGTTTACTTTGTTCCTATCTGATTTCCCTAATTTGCTTTCAGATTGTTCCGGCTCTTCTCTGTACTTCTTGTATATACCTAAAGGCAATTGCTAACAAGTTACGAACAGGAATAAATCGAATGTTGCGTTATTATAAAAAATGACAAACCGATTTAAACTGCGATTGAGGTTATATTTTTCACCCGCAGGCGTCTCGCATTACCCGCTCAAAAATTGGAGTTAATTCCACCGTTGTGAGCTGGTCAAAACGTGTTCCTAACCGCGGGGTGTAATCTCGGCGAATAGACTAAATTTTTCCGAACATGTCAATCGTGCTACCGTGAAAGCTAACAAAAGCACATTTGCCGTGTATTCACTGATTAACGGATAATCATTTCTTAATGTTAATAATTAATTAATTTAGTATAAAACACTTATCCGTAATCACCTACTATTATGTAGTTTTATTTCAAATACTAATTTTTAACAAATTACAATTATGACAAAACAAGTGTCTCAGATGTGTGTACTAAATAAATACTACAGAATCGTTGACACGCATATTAAACGTGTCTTATATTAACGACATACTAAAATTTAACTCGTAACCTCTGCGATGACTGCTTAGTATAATCATTTAATTTCCACCATAATTACGATTATAGGCAACTTCGATTTATGTCGATATCAAATATAAACGTAGGAGGCTCAAATAAAACATGTTGTAACGTTTCACGGCGCTTATTTTACGATTTATTATTTCTTCTACATTTACTTAATGTCTAACGTGTGTGTGCCATTTTTTTATTATTATTATTATTATTACTATAACTTTTTCTTTTTCGCTTTACAGTTATATATATATATATTTTTTTTTTTAACTGTCATTACATTATATGTATAAATATTTATTTTCTATGTATTTTTGTACGGTGAACCATACTGGGCGTTACGTTAATATTATTTAAAATTTTTGTTTTGATTATTTTCTGTAAATTATGTCGAAATGTACGCGTTGTTCTTGTAAAAGCAAACGAAGTGAGAAACAAACTAAATTAAAAGGTAATTATCGAAATAATTATTACGTTAATAAAACTAATATGTCCAACCTACTCGAACTTTTTAAAAAGTGTAACAAGTTTTGTATTAAATTTACTATAAAATTCTAATTGAAGTCTAAACAAGAGATACACGTAATGGAGTGGAGCTTTCTATATATTTCTAACAACTATCGAGGCGCTATCATATACGGATTACGTATTGTGTTTTTAGAAGTAACTCCTATAAGTTAACTTGTACTATAATTATGTAATAGTTTTATAAATTAAAGCGTTTACATAATTGTGAAATTCAAATGATATATTATTTAAAATGTATTTTATTTTATATTTTCGCGCGTGTTAAAATATATATATATATATATTTGCATAAAGAAATACGATCTCATTTCAACAAGAAAATTAGAATCATTTTTTAATTTCACTTTTTTTTTTTAAATGATTAGCTCTTTAAATGATCGAGTCGAAATTCGCGAATTATGATCTGCGTTGCTCGCTTATTACTTGCGTGCTTTTTTCAACGCAAACGTAACCACTTTCATTTTTTTTTTTCTGAATCTAAACATCGGATTATTTTATTACATTATATTCGGTTACTCGCAACAGAATTATAAATAAATCTACAGGTATCTCAACACTGGCCAAATTTTTTATTCTTTTCTTTATGAATACTTTATTATGCAAATTAATAATGTACAACTTGTTGCATTTACAGAGGAGCAATATACTGCATCACCCGTTTAGGCTTAATAATATAATTCATAACTACTTTAATGTTGTTTAATTATAAGTGACAATTTTGATTATTTTTCGGCCTGCAAATTTCTTTGTTTACCTTTATAATTCTTTTGCAAAATAAAAAAGATATAATCGGTGTAAATATACATACTCACCAACAATATACATATATATATATATATATATATATATATATATATATATATATATATACATATACATATGTATATTTATATGAATACATACATATCTGCTTTTAAAATAAGAAGGAATAAAAAAGAAGTTGAAATAGCTAGAATTTTTTCTTTACGAAAAATCACAAATCTTTTCGGCTGTTGGGCCATTATCAAGTGAATTGCCGAAGAAAAGCTGCATAATTTTCCATAAAGAAAAATTCTTTGTTTACCTTTATAATTCTTTTGCAAAATAAAAAAGAAATAATCGGTGTAAATATACATACTCACCAACAATATATATATATATATATATATATATATATATATATATATATATATATATACATATACATATGTATATTTATAACATACATATCTGCTTTTAAAATAAGAAGGAATAAAAAAGAAGTTGAAATAGCTAGAATTTTTTCTTTACGAAAAATCACAAATCTTTTCGGCTGTTAGGCCATTATCAAGTGAATTGCCGAAGAAAAGCTGCATAATTTTCCATAAAGAAAAATTGTTAGTGATTTTAGCTTTTTTTTTTTTTTCGTTGCTTATTTTAATAAAAGAAAAAGATCACTACATTTCGAAAAAACACGTGGTCAATAACTCATGCAATACATGAGATTATTTGACAAGCTCGAAGATAGCAACAATCGCATCATCCGCAGGATGCATACAAGTTTTTTACAGATAATCCGCCAAGACTCCGGATAAGAAAGTGGCGCCTATTTCGATCACCTAACGGATTCCAGTTTTACACGTCTTTCCTCAGCCGATTGTCTATCAACTACCGTACTTGATCATTCTGATTACTATCATTCCTTCTCAATTTCATTTCCATCGTATTAATCTTGCGCTTCAATGGCGACATTAACGCCTCTGTTCTTTTATTCGTACTACGTTTATGAAAAATAATAACAATAATAGAAACCAGCGAAAGGAAGTTTTAACTATTACCTGTAGATTTACGCGACATATACTGCACCTAGGCCATAATTCTGAGGGGGGGGTAAAGGAGAGAACGTAAGTTTAGTGAGAATGAATTGAAAGTTGGAAGAATAAACGCGAAGGACGGATTGTTAAATTAGATGATTTAAATTGGAGGATTTAAGAAAAAATGTTATAAATTATTCGAAGCATCGTTCGTGTAAGAATGAACGATAAGTAGGCTTTTGTCGAGGATAGAACATTCGGAATTGCACACTTTCAACGTGGTGTAATCAGGACAATACAGGAGGTGGAGGAGGAGGATTTTTTAGGATATAACTGTGTGAAGATATTAGTGCGACTTAGGCGCAGACGAGCAAGTACGTAATCTTTTCTATTTGTTGAGTGAGATAGAGTCCGCAGGAATAATCTCGAACCGATCGAAGTTTGTTGGTGAGTGTAAGCGCAGACCACCGGAGGTTCCGTGACTTACGTACTGAGGATTTGGTCTTTCATTTGTGTAGTCAGTAGAGGGAATGGTTGAAGCAACGTGTTCGCATCTTACACTGTCCGCTTGGTCATTTAAAAATTCTCGACCTGTTGGCTCTAAGATCGAAAGAAGTTTTGATCGTCAACGTACATCTTCTCAGGCGTTTTTTTTTTTTTTTTGATTATTTTTGATTAATATTTTTATTATATAAACTTATTGTAATAATTTGAAGAGAGAAAATCAAGAAAAGAGCATTTCGCAAGATTTTCATTTCTCGCTATTATAACATGCAATTTTATTTATTTAAATTTACATAGCAGTAACGTCTTCCGTTTCATTATTGTATTAACGTAATTTATTGATTTTTCCTCGAACCATCTTTTGTAATCCTTGTCTATTTCGTATTTCATTAAAATTCTGAACATTCTAAAAAGTTATGTTCCGGTGAGTAAGTTCCATTTTCACATATTCGGCCACATTCACTGTTTGCTATTTTGAATCTTTTCAAATATGTCTGCAAAATTTCCGTGGCTCGTCATAAACTGCGTTACAAAATAATCCGGTATTAGATGTTTATTAGATAACCGTTCTTCTATCTTAGGAATTATTTTATGTGCTCGGCGTCCGGCCATTATCATAGTGAATTTTGCTCGCGATTAAACAAAATCGCGGAACACTTAATCCTATCAAAAGCTCATATCGAAAATAATTAGTATAATTATTTTATAACTTGTCTCGATTAGGTCTCAATTATCTCCGTGCAAGTTTTTATGGTATGTTTTTTAGATTTTTTCCGTCTATATGCAAATTGGCTTTTTCCTGAATATCTTTTCCAACTTTGTTTCTAATGATTTTTTCGTACACTAGGTTCGGTAATAGAGTTATCGGTCTGTAAGAATTTCACGCGAGTTTTTATCTGGTTTGTTTCATAATTTGATCTTTTTAATTTTCCAAAAGTAAGGAAAATTTTTTTCATTACCAAGTATTTATTGTATATTGTAATTAATAAATCCGGATGATTTTTATAAATAATTTTCATCATTTTATTTAATATTTCAATCGTGACCATTTGCTTTCTTGTTAATTCTTTAATTAGAGTGTGCTGCGCACCTCTTGGTTTTCTATTATTCGTGCACTTGTCTGTGTAATTCTTAATAGGTTCGACGATAATCGTAAATAGTTCGTCGCGTATTAATTCGTATTTTTCCGTTTCCTCTGTTACTTCTTCGTTCCCTGATAATTTATTTGATTAAGTCGAATTTTTCGTCACTTCCCATAATTATTTTCTATGGTTTGCTAGTCGAATTTTCTACTAGTTTTCTCCGTATTTCTGCTTTGTATTTACCTATATTTCCTTTTTATATATTTACCGTCGAATTTATTTCAGCTATTATAATTAACCTATATTCATTTTTCGTCTTGTTTTTATACCTTAGCTTGATTAATTTTTTTTTTTTTTTTTAATTATTTTTTGTACTTCCTCGGCGTTGAATTCCACTATGTGTTGTCTCGATTTCAATTTCTGTACTTAAATTTTTAATTTCATTAATTTCGTTCAAAACTAATGTTACGTTTTCATTTGTTTTCTCAAGACCGTCCGATTCCCTTATTAATTTTATTTCTTCCGTTTAATGCATTTTATTTCCTGTTCGAAAGTGTTATTATCGTTTTTATTTTCTGTTTGTTATTAATTTTTTTCGAATATATGTTAGAATTTCGAATTTAAGACAAAGTACTTTTTACTTTTAACTCGCTGATATTATTTATTATCTTCTTATTTCCAACGACTAATTTTTTTTTTTTTTTTTTTTTTTTTTTTTTTTTAATGATTTATAATACTGCGAGCTGTCCACCAAGGACATTTAGCAGTACGTTTGAAAGAATTGAGCATGAGGGGACAAGTATCCAGCGATACCTACCCGATTACGACGACCTTAAACGAGATCCTGCGGTTTCTGACGTTTTAGTCTCCTTATGTCACCGGTGGTATCAAGCAATCCCCTAGCAAAAGTATTCGGGTGGCTATCAAGTCTTCTTGCGTGTCTTTTAGCGTGAACTTTTATGACCTCGGCCACATAATCTATACGTAAATCTCGATGCAACGTTAGATTTGTTACATACCAGGCAGTGTACTAACGACAGATAATAAACGTTTAATATATACGGTGGTTCTAAGGCCTGTCTGGACCTATGGGGTGCAACTTTGGGGTTGTGCTAGACCATCAAACCTGAAAATAATACAAACGTCACAAAATAAAATTCTTCGGATGATAACCAACGACTAATGACTGCTATTTTGATTTTCAAAAGTTTTAACATCGTACTTGTTCTTTTAACTGTTCAGTACAATAAATGCTTCGAAAAACTCGGTTCGTTTTTCGTTAATTAATCGTTTATTATTAAGCTTTTCGTTAAGTGTCGATCTTGTATTGAAATCACCCAAAGTTATTATTATCATTATTATTATTATTATTATTATTATTATTATTATTATTATCATTATTATTATTATTATTATTATTATTTTATTTTATTTTTTTTATTATTATTATTTTGTTGTTTCGAATTAAATATTCTCGTATTGTATTTATTTCGCTTACCATTTCTGCATTAGGTGAAAAATATGCGGCAATTATAGTTAATGCTTGAAAACCAACAATTAACACATGTTCTCAGTTTTTCGTTTAATTACTATAGTGTAATGTGTTGTTCCACGTCACTATTGCAACGAAGATATAAACTCGTTTAAGCTTATAAAATTATTATCGTTCGCCTCAATTATTACTACGATGTCGTACTTATTTTTTTGTTTAAAATTTCACTTCAGCTCTACATTGAGTAACATTTAATCGAGTTCCGACTCATTTCATAGGAAATTCAAATTATCGTTGATGAGTGTTTGAGATAATATCTATAGCTTTCTTTTCTGCTTCTGCCTCCGGGATTATATTCTGAAGCAACGTAAGTCGAGCATTTTTCATCCTTCCTACTATCCATTCCTAGTGTTTTCTGATTCTCGTCGTATTCGCATACGCGAACTGATACGTGTTTCTCATACCTGAACGATAAGAAACCGAACAGGATTCTATTTGGAGATTCCCTTTACTAATTTATAAATAATAATCCTTATTTAATCTAATAAAAGCTTTTATAAAATTTGCTTTCTGCACTAGAAATTAGAGCAAGTTTGTTTCCTGCGACAGATTCTTCTAAGTCTTGCTTAGTTGTACTTTCTATATCAATTAGTAATTTTCGTGCTGTTTCTCTAGTAATTTCAAGTCATCTATTTCCATCTTTTCTCGATATTTCTTTTTGAAATGCGTGATTATTTTCGATTTTTGTTTATTTGGTTTCTTAGTCTTTTCCTTTTGTGGATTAATTTCCGATTTTTTCCATAGTTTCAGTCGCGTCTCTCTACTTGTGATTATTAATACCCTCATCTGTGGATGTTCGAACAGTTTGGCTCCACTTTCCTTTTGCTACTGTTTTTGCGTTAGCTCACTCGTTGTTGCCGGCTGGTTTTTTTGTACGTCTTTTTTTTTTTTTTTTTTTTTTTGTATTTCGTTGACAACCTGTGTTACGATATTTTTATGTTCATTTTGCGGTATTTGAACTGTTTTCATTATTTAGGATATAACTAATCTCTTCTCGTCCGTTATCGTTAATTTCCGGAATTTTTTCGAAATGACAGCCTATTTTATTTAGCATTTTCTATGTTTAAACGAATTACCTGAAACCGATCGATCGTCGATGTCGTTATCTCTTAGTTTAGTTCCGAGTTCATTGTAAAACAGTCGTCGGTGGCAGACAGTGTCCAAACTACCGACATAGTTAAAAAACACAAAAATTCGTATGTATCTATATAGTTCTACGAAAAAATAAGATGAAAAGGAAGCGCCAAAATAAACGGGATACGATGAAATTAACTGCCAATTGCTATTCGTAAAATTCCGTTTAAGCGATCGACCGGAAAATACTGGACCGTTGTATTCCAGTACCGAATTTTTTATCTTATCGCGAGAGATCAGAACGCGCATAGCACGATAACAACGACTACGCTGGTTTATTTGCTATTTTAACAAGAAATTCGGTTATTACTTTCCGGCGAAAACGACGGTTGGGGGGCGAAATTTATCTGAAGTAATATTTTTCGTCGTTATTTATAAAAATGATGTTTTTTTTCCTTTTTCCCGCTAAAAATTGCACCTAGCTAATAATAGCTATTTAGCAATTTTACGTATTTCGCGCATGTAGCCTGAATAGCAAACTACCCAGCGGCAGGTGCTAAACAGTTTTGTATTAGAACTCTTGTCTTATACTACGTCAAACAGCTTCGTTCTACGAAGTTTCTTGCGCGTTGTCTAGCAACCCGATGGCCATATTATTCGGATGCATTTCCAATGGGAGAGCATACTTCTTTGCGTCATCGGATATCACTTCCTGAACTGACTTTATTCTGAGGTCTTCGTGACGCATGAAATTAGATATGTACCATGGTGCATTTACAACCATCATCCTGAGGATTTTATTCTGCATACGTTGAATGATTGCTATGCTGCTCTTTTTGGAGCAACCCCATAATGTAGCGCCAAATCGGCTTTAAGATCTGATTATAAAGCAAAAGTTTGTTCTCAGCTGATACGTCCGACTTCCTTTTAAATAGCCAATTCATTTGTCTAAGCTTTATGTTTAATTCAGTTCGTTTTGCTAATATATGTTTTTTCCACATTGATCAAGGAACATGCCGAGATACTTAACATCTGTTTTCTGCGGAATCGGAACATTATTTAAAATTATGTCTTCCGTTGGATAAATTCTTCTGTTAGTGAAGACTATTCGTGCTGATTTACTTTCATTAGTTCTGATTTTCCACAAGCTAAGCCACGATGAAATTTCACGTTAACTGCTGCTTGGATGGTATTCCGCGCTTTAACGGGACATATATCTGAACAAAATATCGCAGTGTCATCGGCAAAGGTCGTTACTTCTACACTAGTAGGTGTTGGAATATCTGATGTGTGTAAATAAGGTACAGTAGCGGCCCAAGAACACTATACCCAGCGGGACACACGCTTTTATCGGATATATATATATATGATGAGTCGTCTCCGTAGTTTACATAAAAGTACCTTTCACTGATGTATAACTGAAGTATTTGATATAATTGATATTGGAAATGACGTTTAATTTTCTGCAATAGGCCATCATGCGACACTTTGTCAAAAGCTATGTCCAGGAATATAGCATCGCAATATTTTTTTCTTCAAGGTATGTCTCGATGATGCTGACTATACACTTGTTCTACCGTTGCTTAGGTCTAAATTCAAACTGATGTTCAGGTATTATTCCTCTGTCATCGATGATCGGCATCAGTCGTTTTAACAATAGCTTTTCATACAGCTTACAGATTACAGACAACAATGAAATGCGTCTATAGGAAGCTGGTTCGGTTGGTGACTTTTGTGGTTTGAAATTCATTTCAAAATGTTTATTAGTCCAACTACAGTGTATACGCTTACAGAAGAATTATACACACACATATATATATATATATATATATATATATATATATATATATATATATATATATATAAAAGTATGAACAATAATAAAACTAGACCGCACTCTCAGGCGCCTTGGTGGATTGTCTGGAAGACTAGTATCCATACTGCGGATGATGGGATTGGTGCTATCTTCGAATTTGTCTCAAATAATCTTTTATATTGTCGAGTGTGTATGTCACTGACACATGGAATCTTAAGTTCACTATGTAATGTCAGATTGTAGATGTGGACCAGAGCCGATGTACGCAGTATATACGATTGTTGCTGTTGTATTCTTCGAAGATTACTTTTACAGGCATTTCCATACAGCTCTATAACGCGAAATGGGGGACGATCATTGAAAGGTAAATGGTTTAGTCGCTAAATTTAAAACAGATTTCCGCCTTAACAATGGATGTAGAAATTTTTCACGGCCGATAATAGTTCTTTTAGTCTGTGCCGCATCTAGCCGTCATGTAGGTCTCTTGTTCAAAATCATATCGAGGTAACATACTGAATCTGCTTGGGTAATGTCATCGTTATTTATTTTTACAGCTGGACACCTGACTTTTCAATATATAAATGTAACACGTCGGCACTTGTACTTCTTTAAGTGTGTCGTATCCATTACTGGACGTAGACATCATAATAATCTTGATTACTGATATAGAAGAACAAGTGTCGTAATGAGTTAATTGCAGTGTGCTCTGTTTCATGTGTTATCTATCCATTCAGCTTTCCCCCTACCTGGTCAACTCTTGCAAATTAATCTTCCCTTGGAGCGTGACTTTTTATAGACCGTATTCTTTTCCTCAAACGCACTTATTCGGGTTAAATAGCACACCACTGAACTAACCGACTTAAGTGATTTTGAACTTCCGCGTTTGCATACATTGCATCTGAGTTGGACGCGCGGATAGCTACGTCATCGGCAAATGTTGCTAAGATAGTCTGACCGCTGATCGGCATGTCTGTTGTATACAACAAGCTACCTTGCGGAATGGACGATAGATTTTTCTTTAATTTTTAACTTTCTTTCGTCTATATTAGTTAAAAAAAAATCGCGAGTAAAAATAATTAAAGAGAAAAAAATGAAAAATTAAATTATCAAATTTAATTATCCAATTATTAAAATTATTATTTCTCTATGTCGTTTTTTCATATTTCGGACGCTCGTCGTTTATGGGGACAAGGTTTGAATCGGACGTAATAGCAGTGGGTAACAATCTGACTTTCAACGTCAGAAGGGTAGGTAAGTTATTGTTAGATGGTTAGGCGATATAGCCGGTGGTAGATTCATTTGTAAATGGACTTTTCATAAATGCTAATTAGTCGCGATGCTACCCCGGGAAAAGTCCGTTTCTATTGCGAATTATTTCATGGGCGACGAACCTAACCTCGTTGATAAAGTGGGTGACAAGGTCGTCCGTAATTAACGGTGATAATGGAAAAAACGGAAGAATTAAACGAACGTACCGACGATAACGATATAACGTACAATATCGACCAAGGTGGTTCGCTAATAAGAATAAGCTACTAAAAACGATAATAATAATGAGCATAATGACAATATTAAAATAATACAATAAAAATAAATAGAAATTAACGATGAGTAATATTATAATTTCCAGAATTTCACTATATTAAACACGCAGGTAGACGTATATAGTATAAAAAAAAGGTAGGCGAGAAACGGGTGCTGACAATTTTTTAAAGGTAAGCCAGAACATTTGAAACAAAACGACGATTCGAATCGTGAGGATCAAAATTAATTTAAACCAGGAATTATATATATATATATATATATACATATATATATATATATATATATATATATATATATATATATATTTATATATATATATATATAAATAAATAAATAATACATGACATATTAAATGGAGAAAATAAAAAATATAAAAACTTTTATACTAATTATTTTAGGTCCTCCAAAATACCCATGGGTATAACGCGCGTTTATTATTTATATATATATATATGTGTGTGTGTGCGTTTCGGTTTCTATTAAAGACGTAAAATTCTACAAATTTTTTAATCGCACGAAACCTGGACGCGTGCCTTTTGTAGGGTATATGTTGATACTTCAAATAGGATAGGTTGCGTGTCTATGTTTCAAAAAAACAAACTCATGAAACTGTATATGAAATACGCATACTACATACGAACGTATATTGTCAAGGTGGGCTGAATGTTAAAGGATCGTATAAAATATGATTGAAAATAGTAAATTTGAAGACGGCATATATACATACATATATATATATAGATTTTATTTACTATGAGCCGTGTGTAACGACAGAGATTATTACAGGGTACACACTTGCTGATGATTAAATTACTGGGAAGATCTTGTTAGAATTAATATAGGGCAAAGCCTGGCCGATGGTCGCAGGAACATTGGAGTGGAGAATCTTTCATATAGGACGATTTAGGTTAAGGGATGAACGGATATTATAAATATGGTACATGTATAAAAGTATACAATGGGTTGAAACATAACTTTTTATGGAACAGAAAAGACAATTTGGGGGGTAGGGAACAGAAAAGACAGGTTGGAGTGAAGTACTGTGGAAAACGTACTAAATATATATATATATATATATAAAATATATATATAAATATATATATATATATATACATATATATATGTATATATATATATATATATATATATATATATATATATATATATATACACTATATACAGATATATCCTAATAAGAATTAACGACTAAAGAATTGGCTTTGAATGATGTTCCATGATTACCTACTTATATATTTCGAAAACCGTATAATCACCCACAGAAAATTCGTGAGGAGTCATCTGTCTCTTTTATCTGCGGCTGGTACACTCTTAATTACTAATACGTCTAAATGGAATATTATTGACGGGATTTATTGTTGATGCTGATGAAAAATTGATAATAAAGAGAACGATTGTGCGGACGGAATTATGTATATATATATATATATACATACATATATATATATACATATATATATACATATATGCATATATATATATATATATATATATATATATATATATATATATATATATAAAACTAGAAGAATGTGGAATGTAGTGGTTTTTTATTAAAATGGACAACAAAAAACAAGTTAAAATCATTAAAATTTTTTCTTTATGAAAAATCACAAAGCTTTTCGGCTGTTAGTCCGTTATCAAGTGAACATTTAAAAATAAAAAATGTAAAATGAAAAAATATTAGTCTAATATTACAACTCACAAAAAACAGCAAAATAAATAACAATATTAATAAACAATTTAATGTTCGCTTGATAATGGCCTAACAGTCGAAAAGCTTTAGGATTTTTCATAAAGAAATAATTTTATTCATTTTAACTTATTTTCTGTTGTTTATTATATATATATATATATATATATATATATATATATATATATATATATATATATATATATATATATATATATTAAGGACCTACCGAAGGTTCAATTTCGGCTGGTTTCGGCCAAAATAATCCAGTTTCGGCCATAATCTCAGCCATAGTTTCGGATTCGGTTGAATATCGATTGAAACTTCTGCCCCACCGAAACTCACTCAGTATCGTTAATTGTCACCACTCTTCGTTCGGTTAAGTTCCGACGACGTTGTAATTCCGGTGTAACCTACTTGACGAAAACGTTGAAAAACTACTTTCGTTAGCGTACAACTTTTTAATTACGAATATTAAAAAAAATATCAATTTCTTTTTTATTGTCAGATTATGAATAAAGCGTAAATAATAACTATCTTTGTCAGATGTTATCGGTTTTAATTTTATTCGATACGTATTAATTGTCTGTATATGCGCGTAAAATACGCTAGAATTAAATGTAAGATTGTAAGTTTAATTAAATAAATTTCGGTTTCAGTTTCGTTTTTATTCGAAACTAAGACCGAAGCCGAAGATTCGGTTTCGGTTTCGGTTGAAAATCTTGTTTCAATCGGACACCTAATGTATATACTTATATAAAAAACGTTTTCTACGAAAGTATTTCCTCGACAGTTTGATCGAACGTACAGAATTACGACTAGAGTACGACACGTTCGACGAGTGAGCAAACTTTTATTGTTAGAGATAGTCGTAAATCCTTTTAAACGCTACCGCATGAGGGTAGCTCGTATTTTCGAAAGTTTAATCCCGAAGGTAAAATTCGGGAAAGTCGCGACATTTTAAGATTATTAAACGCCGAAGCGCAATTTTTAGAAAGTATCGTTAAAAAAAAATAAAAAAAAATAAATAACACGATTTGCAAAATAAATCGTCGTCTTTTTTATAATTAACACTTTCAGTGTCGCGATGTCCGCTATAGGGTACGTGAAATGTCTCAATTTTAATAATATTTATATGAATTCTTTGAAAATTATCAACAGTAGTTCACTTAATAAGAAGCGTTATATCGTGTAATAAACTGTATAGAAATTTATAATTTCGAGTCAAGATTTTAAACATATACGACCGAATTTAATTTATTCGACATGTCGCCTTGTATTGGGGTGTTGATATTAATTTTGTTCACTGAAGGTAAAAAGACGGTTTAAAAAATCAGATAAAGCACGTTTAAGGAACTCGATGAATTGTATCGTGTATCAGACGTCTGGCACTTGGTCGCAATGAAGTCGGCAATGGGTGAATATGACGAAATAATCATTATTATTATTATCGAACGATTTATATTCGTTTGTGCGAAATTGTATTTGGGTATATGCGAGTAATATGGGTGAATGTTTTTATAGTTATCGTATCGCGGTGTACTCCGTCATTAGAAATTTATTTATTTTCCGGTTTTAGTACGCTTTCCTATATTTTTATTTCCTCTTCTCCCGTATGTATCAAGTATCGAATAAATCTTCAGTCTCTCGGCGATCTAGCTGATATAAATATTAATCTGACACGCTGAACTGAAATGATTACACCTTAATATGATGAATACTCGTTGTAATTTAAGTTTTTATTAGAGGTATGTTTTTCGCGTAGTTTAAACGTAATTTCATATAGTCTATTAAAAATTAATTTTTCCGATCGCTCGGGAGTTAGTTCGAAATTTATCGTTTCGTCGGGTAATAAAATAAAATGTAATTCTAACAACCTCACTTTTGCACCGTGATTCAATAAAAAAAAGCTACATCGCACAAATGTATCTGCCATATATTTTAGTAATCGATGAAAAGTTTACCAGGTTTATTTCTCGAAATAGTCGGATGCTATGGAGTGTAGTAAAACATTGTGTAAAAAGTCGGGGTTGGTTTTCGTAAATGTTCACCATGAATAAGGAAGAAAATTTGACAGTTGCGCCAACTTAAAAATTTCATTCGTAAGCTTGTATCGTTGTACCCATTAAATGAGGATTTAATTAGAAATTTCAAAATAAAAGTCCTCAGAAATTAATAAAAGCAACGCAGGAAAAAAATTATTACTCAAATTTATTAGATATGCTCAAATAATAAAAGAAAAATCAATTATTAAAGAAATCTCCATTGCTGGTGAAACTTTATCAGTCGTTGATAATGAATCTTTCGTTACTCGCTGTTTTAACGAATATTTTCCTAACAGTGTTGTAAATTCGGTAGACTCATTCGCCGGTACGACATGCAATATATGGTCAAATTCAATTTGCTGATTTCCCGCCGGATGATGTTAAGCCTGCCATCTTATCTCTCGCAAATAAATTTTCATACGGCTCGGGCGGTCATTCTGCATCATTAATTAATAGAAATAGCGATTTTTTCTTAAACCACTAACACATTTATTTTAAAAATCCGTAAATTGCGGTATATTCCCGAAATTTTAAAATTAGAAACAATTTATCCTATATATACGGAGCCGAGGTTAAAAAAAGATTTATCTAATTATAGAGACCTATTTGTATTCTCTCAACGATTTCTAAAATTTTCGAGAAAAACATTACAAAAATATATTAATTAATTATTTAAATGTAATTAATATTTTGTACTAAAAACAAATCGGGTTTTCGAATGCGAGAAGATGCAACACAACGTTATACGAGCATTTTATTACAAACGGTTTACAGGCTGGTAGATCAGTTCAACTTACGTAATGCATTTGACACAGCGGATCGTGACATTCTACTTAATGAATAAACTTCGTGTATGTGGAATTAGAGGTTTTATGTATAATTCGTTCCAATCCTATTTGTCCGAAAGAAACTATGTTACAGAGTTTACGTTCATAGTGATTACATAATATCTAATTATAGGATAAGACAGGGAATTATTCTTCGGGCTGGTCCTTGTATTAACGATCTATGTGATCTACGGTGAAATTATTAGCTATGCGAACGGTGGTAGTGTACTTTTAGTTGATTCCCGGTAGAGAAATGTTTTACAAAATTTAATTCAAACAGATTTATAATTGTGTTATTGGTTAAAATAAACCAGTTATAAATACTGTTAAGACGAAGTACATAATTTATAGTTTTCAATATTTCTGTGTATATTGACGGCGATGTATTGCAGAGAGTGCACGAAATTAATTAGCTCGGTGTTATAATTGACAGTAAGCTGACTTGCGAAAACACGTTCTGTGGCTAAATTACTTGTTTCATTATTTACTAATCACCTTTGCCACTTGTATCTTACTTTGTACCAACCGGTTGTTTCTTACCGTACTCAGCCTTTATCTACTTTATTCGGTAAATAAACTGATACTCGATAATAATAATAGTTCAACGCGTAATAACAATTAGAACTATATGAGGTACATACAATTTTTCGACTTTGTATTTCAGTATCGAAATAAATTTTCGATTTCTTTAAAGGCGGGGTGTGACTAGAAGTTCCAAAATACTAACATTGAATGTACCATAGTCGAGTCCCCTTGTATATATATGGGGACCGACCACGATTAATTTAATTGCCTGAGGTACTAAACCTTAAAAATTCTAAACGGCGACGTTAACATTTATTAAAGCACAATCGTAGTTACACCGATACGTTTTACTCATACTCTCTATGTTTTATAATTATATCTGTTGCGTGTGTTCACGACGGCTTGTGTATGCGCATGCGTTATTGTAGTAGGTAAGTACGGGTATTATGGGTGTACACGTTTCTTGGAATATGTTGCACATGTACATTTTCATCTGTTATGTTAGACGTGTGAGTTTACTCAGTAATATAAGTAAGGTTTTTGAAAAAATAATACTAGTAAGATTGAGGGCATTTAGTGACAGAGAATCCAGCTGATTCGCAATACGGTTTTAGACCAACACTAAGTACGACAATCCAACAGTGTTTGTGACAAAGTTATTGATAACTTTAACCGGAATAAACATTCGGGTGTTGTCTGGATGGACATAGAAAAAGCGTTTGACACAACACACGGCACGATGGAATCATATATTAATTAAATATAATTTCCCTCCATATCTTGTTTTTACTATTAAATCTTATCGGATGAATAGAAAATTCTATAACTGAAAAATCATAACTCCGACATAAGGTACGTTAAAGCTGGGGTGTCTAAAGGCAGTATCTTAGGCCCGTTCCTTTTTATTGTATATATTAATGATTTACAGACAATCCCAGGAGTAGATATAAATCTCTATGCTGATGACACCTCTCTAATGGTATCTTCTTATGGAATAGACACTATAAGTAATAGATTAACTAAAGCAGTTGACGTCATAATTTTACCATAAATGGAAAATAAAAGTTAACGATGAGAAAACAGAGTGAATAATTTTTACCAGACGTAGGCCTTCGTTAAATCGTTTCGTTAAAATAAAAAACGTTGAACTTGACTGGAAGGAATATGCGAAGCATTTAGGCGTCATCACGGACAAACACATTTACAAAACACATTAATGATTGTGTAAGTAGAACAATACGGAAAATGGGTTGTCTATTTCCTTTATTTAATAAAAGATCTGCGCTTTCAACGCGAAACAAATTTTTATTATACAAAAAGGTAATTTTACCGAAATTACTTTTTGCCTGCCAAATATTGTCTTATACTAGCAATTATAAACCACGTACAAAGAGAACCATTTACCTTCTAATAATAAACCTCGCGATTTACTTCAATCGAAACTCTCCACGATGCGTTAAAATTCCCTTACGTACAGCAAATGATTAAGGATAAAATTAAAATTCGTTTGTCGATTGTATAGATATTCCGACATTCCGATTGTAAATTCCATAGGGGATTTACCAAGCTTTACGACACCGGTATAAAAGATATATAGGCGTACACATCCTTTTACAGTAATACAAATCCTAGTTATTAATAAATAAGCTGAGATATTTTTAAGCATATTGTTGACATAAGAGTGTAGGCACTCTGTTATTTTAAATGAGCCGGTTTTTTTTGTATTAAAATTTTTCCTATAATAAGGCGTCAATTTAAATAATATTTTATAAGATTATGTATTAATTTTTTCTGGAAAGAATCGTTGATGTATTCGGTACAGAAAATTCTATTGAATGGTAACTTTACTTTTTTTGTGAAAATATTTTGCAAATATATTAATTATTGTTCTTCTTCTTCTTCTAGTTAAGATGTTAATATGATTTTTTTTTTTTAATGGTCTGGCTGTATACATCATTTGGCCGCCACAGAAAAAAACGTAAAATAAATCATAATTAAATGGAGCGAAAACACCAAGAGAGAATAACTAATTCAGCGATATACGGTCTATGTTCGAAGTACAGCTAAAAAATAAGTGAATAATATCTCGTCTAAAACGAACGCAACTACGATCGGTACAATGAACATAAGGAGGATTTATTGAAGTTCAAAGCTACTCTAGAATGACCAGAACGTAGTCTACATATGCCAGTGACAAATCTGCTGGAGAATTGTGATCGGAATAACGGCGGGAAATGAGGAAATTCAGTTTGAACAATACTATAGGTTTTACCTTTGATTGAAGAATTATGTATAGTTTCAAGACAGTCGGTTTTTAAAAGTCCTCCTTATCACGCCATTTATAGATCGCTTGAAGGAATATATGGAAAACCATCTCCAGAATTAATTTTCGCTAAAATATCAACTCGGTCGTTCGTGGAAATACACCGCAATGATTCTAGGTATCCGTATA
Organism: Coronaproctus castanopsis; assembly: GCA_032883995.1. Classification (NCBI taxonomy): domain Eukaryota; kingdom Metazoa; phylum Arthropoda; class Insecta; order Hemiptera; family Monophlebidae; genus Coronaproctus; species Coronaproctus castanopsis. The sequence goes on along the minus strand of CM065054.1, from coordinate 75,375,810 downwards.
AAAACTTAAGTTACCTCCGCGTTGAATAATAATCGAACATTTCGCCCTTAATTTCCAAAACGAAAGGCTGAGAATTATAATTAAAAGTACACTGCCTCGAATAGACGAAAGTGCATCGAGGCTATCTCGGAGCAAATGACAAAATTACCGATAGAAAACAGAAGTTTTATCATAATATATTCACACGCCTTATCAATCGCTAACCGTTCCGCTGTATATATGATGGAGGTCTCGGAAGGTGGAGAAAACTGCCGTATAAATAAATTCCGAATAAAAAACGCAGCACCCGCGTTCTTATTAAGCCCTCGATACTCATACCCATCGGTGAAAATCTGTTAATATTTGGAATACTTTTGTTTCAGTAATAAAATAAAAATAAGCATTGGCAATTTCAAGCGGTAAATTAAGTTATATCGTTACACAAAACTCATAAATATAGTTTATGTATACTGCATCGGCACATAATTTATATATATATATATATATATATATATATATATATATATATATATATAATTTTTTTGTTTATTTTTCGTTTTGTTTTTATATTTATTTTATTTTAATTTTTTTCTTTAATTATTATTACTATTCCCGCATAGCGCAGTATTAATAATTATTATTTTTAAGCATTGTTTTTCTTCGCTGCTCGCGCAACTTTGCGCATTGGCGGAATTTTTTGATTATTTGCAGTTTAACAAATTGTACTTTATTAAAAAAAATAAATCGGATTCGGATTTTGAATTTGAATAGTTGTCGTCATTATCGTTGTGAACTTAGTCGCCATCATCATACGCGAGCGAATTTAACGCAGTGAAAGCTGGCACCTACATTGTAATAATAATATAGGCAACATCGTACAATTTTCATTCGCACACTTCACTCTTAGCAAATGAAAAAATAAAAGACTGGAACAAAAAAAAAAAAAAAAAAGAAAAAAGAAAAGAAAAAAGAAAAAGAACGTTCAACAGAGGTTATACGCCATGTAAGGTAAGACGAACTTGGAAACTCGGGTCCTGTTTTAATCAAGCTTATTCCCTGCTCGCCGTCTTTATTACTATTTTATACGGCTAATCTCATCATTATCATTCTTTCCTATCGTTAGAAGATACAACGATGTCCTTGGTCGAAGGGAAAAACAAAAGTCATTTTACTATTTCATCCGCAGTAAAACCTAACCAACTGACCGTAAAAATGTAATCCTCCTAAAAATAAACCAACCGGATAATACCTAAATGTTGGTTCTTAATTTCTTCTTTCAGAATTATATTTCGTCCTTTGCTACATATATATATATATATATATATATATATATATATATATATATATGTTTAAATTCGTAATTTCGATGTAAAAATAACCACCCATCTTTAAAATGCTACCGTTTTTAATGTCGACATGTTATTTAAACTTCCACACGAATTGCCTTTATTATCGCGTACGTATTTCCGGACGTTGAGTTTCATATTAACGTTCGATTAATTGATTATTATTAACAACGTGCGCGTATACGGGTTTGTTCGAATTATTTTGACGTCCTTTTTAAAGACGAACTCCTAAATGTCAACAAGAATTTCCCGCTATTACAACCTATAGAGAGATGTGTCGTTCGTCGCGAACGTGTCGTTCAAAATGAGCGGCACACGTACATGTACCGCATGACTCTCGTTTTAACGCGTTATATCGTTCGTTTCAGTTTTTTTTATACTACAACGCTGTTCGAACACTTCGAACGGCGAAAAAATAGCGCAGCTATTTACAAAAAAAAAAAAAAAAAATTCTACACATACTTTTTAAAAGAAGCAAAGAATTAGTAAAAACACTAACGATTAACGAGAAATAACCACGAAGCGCAAACGAAACAAAACTACAAGAAACGATAACAAATTAACGGCGCACATGCGAACCACTCGGCGAAACAATCCGTTCGAAATGTGTTGATGCGTCGAGTACTGTTAGAAGCACACGACTTCCGAAAGAACAGGTTCTTAGTTATGTGGTGTATATACCAGTTACATTATGTTCTGAATGATCGTTCATTCGAACGAACAGCACTGAACGGCTCTTTCGTATGTGCCGTTCGAAGTGTGCCGGTACGTCTAAAATAAACGATAAAACCGAGCGGCTTTAATTCCTATTTCTCGATACGCCTACTTTTCATTACCGTATAGGAACGATCTATTAAATTTACACGTGTCGATTTAATTCTCCGATTTTTGAAAATACGCTTCTCTCGGGATAGATGATTTAAACTTCGTACAACGTTTGATAATTACCGGGGAAAATCTTCACCGTCAATTATCATAAATTCCGGTCCGGTTGGTACTCTGTCTTTGTCGTAATGTAACAGTCTGAAAATTCGAACGTCCTCTGGACGCTTCTGTTTTCACGGCCGAATTAACGGCTATTGACGAAGCTTTCGAGTTGATCTACTTTATCCGCTCGGTGGTACCGGCAAATATGCTTATAGTTTTCGCTCCTAGCTATTACTGTTCATTCGAGTTTGATTCTCGTATTCGATATATCGGACGAATGTGTCGAAAAATTATATACGACTAGTCGATATTTTAGAATTTCATCTAGTCACTCCAAAATTAAACCTTTAAATAGTCGCGCACTATAAAATTAGTCGCGCGTTGCACTTTGTGCAACAGCAGCGTAAAAGTCATAAAAACAATCAAATGACGTAATATCTAAGGAATATATAGTATCCAATTTAGGAATATACATCGTGTGAAAAAGGAACATTCATTATTTTATAAATTCATTCCAAGATATGATTCTTGCACATAAGCGTCATTAGGTTTTTTTCTTTTCAACGATCATAAATTACCGATTTCTATTGCGTTGTTTGCGGTGGTTCTACCGAATCCGCGTCGAATGCTTTCGTCTTCAGGGTTAGATAAATCGGACAAATCAATATTGTCGTTAGATTTCAATACTTCGTGTTCATTTCGAAATTTGTTCAATTTATTGGACGACGTACTAAATATAAACGAAAAGCACAATATGACCGCAGATGGATTGCTTAATCTTGCTTATACATTTTTTGAATAAATCTCATTATTATCGACAAATAATAATGAACGTAAATGTAATAAAAGAAGTTCATCATTTAGTAATCCGAAATATATTTCACCGTGTATAACGATAGAATATACATAAGGTGCGTTGCACTTTGCGCAACGGGTTCGATTATTTAAGGATAAATCACTGTTTAGGAAACTGAACATTCCGAAAGTACATATCACGCTGATAGGTTACACCATACAAGATGGTAATGTAATGACTAGTTAAGGGTTAAACTTGAAGCGGCGGATGTTGCTGCTAAACAGGCTTCAATGTCAAGCATTCCGCTACCGTTTATTCCATTATTACACTGTAAAATTCGGATAAACTTTCACCATTTTCCATACGAATATTGGACATCTTCGAAAAAAGGTAAATATTTTAGTATTGCTCGGACGGATCTTCGTACATTACTCTAATATTTCTCTACAGGTTTTAGTACGTGTATATGGATTTGATTTTTTTTTTTTTTTAAAGACCCCTTATGTTCAAACACGAAAACTAACTCAATGTAATAGAAGTAATTTTAAATATATCAATAATTTAATTCTTACCGAAATCTAGACATGCAGAAGCTAAAAGTAAGTTAATTAAAACTCCCCCCCCCCGATATGTTGGCTCGTTTTAAAGATAAACATTTTAATAGTTACATATGTCGGTTATTAACTGGACATAGGGTTCTATCGCATACTATTTAAACAAATTAAATATTGTTAATAATAATACACGTTGTAACTGTTACAGTAATAATACGGAAGATGTTCATAATGTAATATATGTACGTTCTAAATATAATGAATTATGATTACAACGTATAGACTGCTCATTCCTTTCAATGTGATAGTTCTGTTGGAATATTTTCCCATATTTATATATGAAGTATTTAAGGTCAAATATATATATATATATATAACCACTACAGGTTAAGCTATCTAGTAGGATACTTTATAATTATTTTGTTTATATTTCATAATAATAATTATTATTATTATAATATATTATATATATATATACATATTTATATATATATACCTTTCACGAATCATTAGGCTGAACTATATCCTTCAAAGTAATGGAGATGTGACGACCGACGTGAACAAAAAGATTTCTAGGAAAATTACTAGCCTATAAAAAAAACAGCCATTTTCCCACCGAAACGGACTTAGCAGATATCGGAAGAAAGCGGAAAACGGCTTCAGTAGGAAAGCCATGCAGAAGTTCCCTGCACTCGACTACCCTGGTAATGATGTCGTAAAGCTCTGTCGTATCCGCTAAAACCTTTCGACGAAGGACTCCGGAAAATACGCCCGTAATGATTGTCGACGAAACTAACCGTTAGCAAGATTGTAACATCATCTTCACATCTGTATACTACACGTATAGGTATCTATGCACATACCCACGAACGAATATAAATTTTCTATACGTATATAATATTTATATTAAATGAAACCTCTGGTAAAAGAGATAGGCGTTGAAACTACTTCGTAAGAAGAAAAATTACTTTTAACACGTGCTATTTCCCATCGTCTAAGGAGGCTTCATTCATCGTGTCCAAAGAAACCTCAGCCAATCATTTCGCATCTGGTTTATATCCCTAAACAAATACTTATACGTGAAGTACATACATAACAAATCTATAGTTACATATGTGTACATGTATCATATATATATATATAATATATTGCTTTACACTCAAATTTCGAAAGGCTAATATATCTATTTCAATAAAATAAATTCTACTATTTTTTGTCCTCGTTTATATATTGTACACATTTCTATGATATGCCTGTATAGAAATAAGATCAGATGGCACGGAGTGGATTTATGAAGATGAACAATGTACTTCGCGCAACGAAAGATTAAATCTGGAAATCCACAAGAAGTCGCTAAGATGTTAATCGTTCGTACTCGATATAAGGGTGGCGCATAATACATGAATATGCGGGAAAGCCGTACATCGTCAATCGCAAAGTGGTACGTGTTTCAATGAACACTTATCCCGTACTAATGGACGTAATTAAAAGAAAGAGAAATTAGTTACTATCACGTTCTGATACATTACATAATGATGATCGATGTCAGGTTATTTTTACATCAGCCACGTACCGGCCCTGAACGGTACGAGAGATTTTATTGACGGCAATTTCTAACCGACGCAGCATAGAACATACGTCATACAGACGTTTGAGAAGAAAGCGATGCCGAGATGCTGTTTACACCGAACCGATTCCAGTTCTCTTGCTTTTTCTTAAAAGTGTTATTAACTATTGTATTTTCGAACGTTCAAATCGATTTTCAATTTAGACGTGTGTTATACAGTCCATATACCAGCCGATTTTGGTATGCTTCGAACATCGTGTATAGATTCTACTATATGACGAAAGAAGTTCCGAACTCTTGACGTTACGATTAATTCCGCTGCTCTCTAAATTTCAGTCCGGAAGCCTATATTAGGTTTAATAGCGAGAGGGAAGTTACGGTGGTACATGTTCCTGTGGCCAGTTGTGGTGATTGAAGTATCTGAGGGCTGTGTTTAGTTCCCTGAAGACGGCGGGGCTTTTGTCGGAGAACATAGTACAGAATGGGCTGTCTTATCCACTTGCTAATTTATCCCGTTTCAACTATATAGCACTCGGCAGACTCCCACCTTGGTCACATATCATTCTCTCATGACATCTACTCCAACGTACCAACCTCCGGATACATTCCCTTTAGTATTGTCTCTTTAAAAGTTGGTATTTCCATCTTCGCGTAAAAATTATGTTTTTCGCCTATTTCATCATAGTCATTAGTATCCGGACAGTTTTCATCTCAGTTTCGACACTATACACGGCGCCTTCTATTGAACTAATACATAAACTATTATGTACATATATAAAACGTTTTTCCCTCTGTAGATTTCCTATAATTTCACTGGTCGACCAGTTTTTCTCGCAACACGTTAATTTCTTATCGTATTAATATAAATAAAAATATTATCTCGATATCCCTCCGTTTCGTACGTGAATTATTTTACCTGTACGTTCGAGTCAGGGGATAATGTCGAAAAGGATTGAAACCGATCGAGTGCGTTAACACGTCCCCGATAATATCGTGTTATTTCGACTGATCCCTGAACCCCTACCCGAAATAATACGACGATGAATGCGTCGTGCTTCAAGACGCGATCGATCGAACACGCATGCTTTACTAATAGCTGTTTAGTAAATCGGTTTTAGAAATTTCGAAAAATATCGTCGAATTAAATTCTAACGTAACCGAAGAACACGTGTTGGGGAGAAAATAAACGAAAAAGTAACAAAATGCAAATTTAAAATATTATGGCTAAATATAGACAGGCCGAAAAATAAATCGACTCCAGATTATTATAAACAAAGTTGCATACACGCGCATGATAAACTCTAGTAATAGTAGTAGTAAATGTAGTTATAGTAGTAATAGTATGACCCTTTAGAGAAGTTTCGGATTAATGTGATGACCGAACCACGAGCTTGGGGTGAGAGGATAAACTTACATTAAGAACTGTCGTCAACTGGCGAAATAGATGACGTTGAAGCAGATGTTAGATTATACTCATTTTTCTCACGCTATTAAAACACAATTTAACCGCAGTCTCTATATTACATCATCGCAGACAACTAAATCACCCCCCCCGTTATTCGAGATTTTACTCCCGAACAAATTCACGACAATTACAAATAGAACGCATAAGTAAATTTTATAACATATACACATGCCTATACACAAGCTGGTACACACATATATTTGCGCTTAATTGGAACGAATTAAGTTGTTTTTAAAGATTTTAATAGTAGCAGTGATTATATATAGTATATATATATATGTGTGTGTGTGTGTTTGTGAGTATGATTATGTGTGTATATACACGGCCCTGTGTGTGATGAGAAGCATTAATGCTCTGGATAACCACATGTGATGTGTTAGGATTACCTTCGTTTACCATTCCTGACTGAAGGATTTCCTACGTATAAATAAATAAATAAATAAATAAATAAATATATATATATATATATATATATATATATATATTAAGTTTATTTTATCATTACTGAATAAATGTTTTTATATTCAGGTATATATATATATATATGAGTGTATGTATACATTCGTCGTACAGGCTTATTAATTTTTTTATTTTTAATAATTTGTAACTAGCCACAAGTGGTTATCCAACAAAAGGCTTCAACGAGTAAATCTGTGCGGAGGAGACATCCCCGTGGTGAGTCCTCTTACTTGTTACTGGACTACAAAGTCCACGATCCTCGTCGTCCTCAGACTACTGAGATCCAGCTGTGAATGTAGAAGCTTGAACATAAGTGAATGTTATAGTTTGTCATGTACGATGGAGTTCGATATATTTGGCGTAAAATTTCATTTTGTAATCTATGTATTTTTATTCGTGTTTTGAATTTTTTGCACAACCCCATAATTGTGCCCTATACATCCGTATGGATTTCAGCATAGTTTTGTATAAGGATAGCTTCTGATCTGGGTCCATAGGAGCCATTGCATTTTTCTAAATTTTAGTCTTACGTCCTTTTTTTGTTTTTTATCTATGCGCGTTCTACATGTTAGTTGGCTGTCAAGATGAACACCCAAGTAATTGATTTTATCATACTTTGGTATAGCTCGATTGTCGAGATATGCCCTGTGGTTCTGTTGTGGACGATTGCTGAATGTAATGTGGGCCGATTTTGCCGGATTTATCTCTACGAACCATTATTTGGTCCAGTTACTGATTTTATTTGCTTTGCAGTTTGTTAATGGCTGCATTTGGATCTTTATCATATGCGAGTATCGTAGTATCGTCTGTAAACGTAGCTATTTTAACGTCATTGAGCATGTCTGCAATATATATATATATATAGTGTATAGTAATGAACCCAGTCTGCGATACTCTCGCTGTTATGTTGTAGATATACGACTCATCTCCAGCGTGCATTACGTAATAATGTCTCGCATTATAAATTGCTTCAGATCTTCCATGCTTGCTATGGTTTTATAATATATACAGATGCCGGTTAACCAAATTCCTCTATTCGTAATCGTCGTATGCAGACTAGGACTTAGAAAAAATTATAAAATAATTAAAATATTTAACAAATATAACATCGATTTAGCAATAAGAAATAATAATACATTATTAAAATCAATCAGTAATAACGAAATAGAAGATAGAAATATATTAAAAAATTCAGGAGTCTATAAATTAAATTGTAATCAATGTGGAAAACAATACATAGGAGAAACAGGCAGACAATTCGTAACACGATTTAAAGAACATTTAAACTCATATACAAATAATGATGAAAAATTATTATTCGGAAAACATTGTATAGAATTAAAACACAAAATAAATAATATTAATCGAAATTATAAAATTTTACATACAGAAAAACATTTTAAAAAAAGAAAACTACTCGAAAAAATGATAAAAGAAAGGGATAAAAATAATTTATTAAATTCGATGGTAAATTTTTAGGAAGAATTAATTTTAAAAAGTATATTATAAAAATTATATTATTCCTAACTATTGATTTTTGATTACATAAAATATATTTTTCATTGTTCGAATACATATTTTTATCAAATAATTATTTTCTAGCTACTGTTCTGTAAATTTTATATTACTGATATTTGATTGTGTTGTTTACACACAGTCACTATCAGATAGTTTTAAGTATTTATAATTCATTTATTATGTAAAAATTGTGAACTTAGATTTAAATTAATATTTTATGTTTTTATAATTTTACTTATATATAGCTTGATAATGGCCTAGTTGCCGAAAAGCTTTGCTTAATAAATAAAGTTTAGTGATTTTAACTGGTTTTTTATTAGCATACTTTCGTCATTATTTAACCAGTTTATTCGTGACTGCTGCGAGCGTATTTAATATTACCGAATTTTGTTCTAATAACTGCGTAAACATTGATTGGTTCGGTACACGCGCTGTTGTCAATAGTACACCATCGGTAATTTTTTTAGTATACTATTTGTTGCAACGATTTTGCTGATGCCGGGATCACACAGCTATTTTTTTTCCGTAAATTCTTCGATCAACATTTTTATAAAATTTATATATATATATATATATATATATGAATCGCGCACATACAAAATTTGTTTTAATAAAAATATGCTTCGTTTGTTAAATTTGCAATGTTTTAAATAATGATAATCATTACAAATGGATAAAAATCGACAAAATGAAGCGCTAATGGCTGCTTTTGGGCGCTTACAGTTATATACGTTATTTTCTTTTAATGCATTTGCAATTTCTCCTCAGTAACAGAAGGGTAAACATGCCGTATGACAATCTTGAGTGCACGTTCCTGTTTTAATTGAAACGTACGAAATACATTTTCTTTCTGAAATGTTTTAACTAAGATTGCCAGAAATTCTGGACGCGTGGAATCGGTCGTTCCATTCTCGGCCGAGTATACTTGGAAATATAAAGAAGGATTTAACAAGCTTCACCGAGGTTGGAAACAGCCGTCAACCGAGTGTATATTGGTCACACGCTGAGTACGCACTGCTATCTACTGAGTGCCCAACCACCACCAATATGCGAATTGTGCTGTACTTCATTAACAGTCTACCATATCGGGGTTATCTGCCCGAAATTTACTTAATATCGGTGAAATCAGCTGAAGAAAAATGTACCGAATGTAAACAACCTCCTCCTTCTCATCAACTTCATAATAAATTCGAAACTGTGTAATAATATATAATTAATTCATATTTCGAGTAATAGCCTTATAGGCAATAACTACTCGTAAAAAAAAAAAAAACCCAAAAAAAACACAGGTTCTATATAGCCATCCGCGTTTGATGTGTTGATTTGACAACATTATTTACTAATACTTTTAAGATGAAATTATTCGATTTTAATATTTCACCAATTTTTTTCCTCATTTCTCGAAAATTAACTACATTAAAACTAATGGAGGGTGACTTCGTGTTTTGTGCGCAATCATCGATTCATTATTATACTCATTTTCATCGTTATTACTGAGAATGGGATACCGATTATTTGTTTCGATCTGTTTATTTTAGACTTTTCTCTAACGGTGATCTTTATTAGCAGCTTTCCGTTTTTTCACCTGCTGCCAGTGATTCGATGGAGGAACCTTTGCATCTTCAGTAGAAACATCGCAATCAGATTGCGTTACTGATAAAGTATAAGTCTTACACATATTTATACTATCAATTGGATTACCATCATTATTATCGTTATTATTATTTATTATTATTATTATTAAACTCGTATCCGTTTGAAATATTATTCGTACATCAACTTTATACTGCCCGGTAGAAGGTGGGTTAAGGCTGATACTTTATATGACTGCTTCCCGAGACGTAATAAACGGTTGATTAATTAATTCTGTTTGCGATAGTAACTATTGAAACTGCGGCGATATTAGTCGATATTGTAGCATATTGTCGATGGTATGTGTATACGTGCAGCACCGTCTCGAAGCGTATCATCATAAGCAGCAGCCTGCAGTCGATGATGAAGATTGCTTATGTACGTATAGAGGCGATTGTGATATTGTATGCGTTGATAGGGTTCCGTCGCCACGTCCATCGCGTGACAGCTATACACACGCGTGCCGAATTATATGTGCGTATTTGTGCGTGTGTTATTATAAACGAGTGTTATATTTAATTAGATAGTTAATTGTACATGTACATATATACACATATAATATATAGACATATGAAGAAGATAGTATGAAATAATTTCACCGATTTCCTATTAAATAAACAACCGCCGAACGGTAGAGATAATGGATAACAAAAATGAACGAAAAAATTACCGATAACGGGACCGATAACGCGGAACACGGAAAAACCGAATGATCGATTACATTAAAAAATAGTAAACTATCCGAAATATATATAGAAGAATAATAAGAAAACAGTAGTGCCATCACGTGACCCCAAACATTAAAAAGTGATTAAACAATAAAACAAAAAGTGTTAAAACAACAGCTTTTTCAAATTAAAAATGAGTCGTATACAAGTTAGTCCAAATGAAAACTTATACATTACGAAGAGCTACGAGAAAACTTAAAACTCCAATAATCCAACTTCCTCCAATAACGGAATGCGAACGGTATGTGAATAAGAGAAGATAACGATATATGGTAAAACGTTTGACGATCATTTATGTGAAATAATTAAGCCAAACCCTGCAACGGAAAACTAGGCCGATATACTTGAAAAATTTTAGAGACACCTTTTCAACCATCTTATCCTATTCAATCGACATCTCCCGAGAAAGTAAAAGGTGTTTTTCAGAAAGTTAAAAAAAAAATCTCTCCCGACCATGATCAAATTACTAGTAAGAGCTTAAACGAAATTCCATGTAAAGTAATTAATCACTAATATTTATAATGCAATTCTTATAGATTAAATTGTTTTCCACTACTGTGAAGAATTTCACAGATTGTGATGGTTCCAAACCATGGAAAAACTCCTGGGGTTGAGGTCACATCATATAGACCAATATATCTTTCGCTGGTGTTGTCAAAAGCACTTGCGAAAATATTATTCTAGGATGAGACCGCTAATTCGAGAAAAGAATTTAATTCCTACCTATCGGTTTGGTTTCATTTCTGAGCATGCAACGTTGGAACAGATTCATCGAGTTGTTTGAGAATAGCCTGGAGGAAAAAAAAAATATGTGCTTGTGTTTTCCTCGACGTTCAACAGGCGTTTGACAGGGTTTGGCTCGCTGTTCTGCTGTATAAGATTAAATCTGTGCTGCCTCGTTCAATTTACAATTTGTTAAAATCGTATATCGAAGATCGATACTTTCAGTTTAATGCACTTTCTGATGTTTACACAGTGATGGCGGTACAGGGTGTACTGTTCTAGGTCCCGCATTGTATTTACTGTGCACTGCGGATTTTTCTTTGACCGCTGAAGTGGATATTGCTTATGCGCGGACTGCTATTTTAACATCACATCATGACGAGATCAAACACGTTACACGCGCTAAATATTGTCGAAAAGTGGTGTAATAAACGGCGTTTAAAAATAAATAAAGATAAAACTATTTGTATGACCTTTACAAATATTATTATTATTATTTTAAATTAACGCGCCGTGTACAGCAGCTAAGGCAAAAGGCACGGAAGGAGTAGAGGAATAAAGTTCTGATTTATGGAGAAACAAGATTAAATTAGAGAGAGAGGTGCTTTCATCTTTGAAAAGCAGAGTGTAGAAGGAAAGTTAAGCGATAATCTGTGAGGATGGTATAAAGGACAGTCAATGAGGATGTGGGAGACGGATAGAATAACTCCGCACACGGCACATTCTGGAGCAGAGGTCCTGTTGATGAGGTATGCGTAAGTGAGCCGATTAGGTCCTAACCGCAATCTGCTGATGATGACATCTTCTCTGCGATTTGGAAGAGATGTTTTTCAAGGCTGAGGTTAAGCTCTTGATCTGACGAAGCTTGTTCGATTGAGGAGTCAGTTACCACTTTTTCTGCCGCAGCTTTTGAAGTTCATTTTTTATTTGTTTCTTCAGGTCGAATGCTGGAACTGGGATATTGAGAACAGGTAAAGATGAAGCAGCATTTATTGACGCTTGATCGGTAAGTTCATTCTCATGAATCCCAGAGTGAGCTGGGATCCGCATGAAGACGTCGCTTCGATTTTTGGTTCTGCCATTACCAACTTTACTACTTCTTTAGCTACTGGGTGCTGATCGTGGCTGAAAACATCGTGGAGAGCATTGACGGCTGGAAGGGAGTCGGAACATACAATCGATGACTGCTGAGCCGGAGAGCTCATTATGAACTTCACTGCGAGGGGAATCGCGTATAGTTCAGCGGAAGTAACGGAAATCAGGAAGCGAATGACAGATGATAACTTCTCCATCCTTGACAACTGAACAACCGACGGACCTATTGAGTACGTCCGTATAAAATACTGATGATCCGGAGGTCCGAGTCATAACTTCTTGTTTTATTTCTTCAATAGATCAACCTTTCCTCCTGAGACTGAGAATCGAATGATCTAGTCGGATCGGATTATCTTTCTACGGTGGAAGAACTGCAATTGAATAATCGATTAATTGCGGACTCGAAATATTGATTTGTATCCTACTCCTCGTTAACCTTTTTTTTTGCTCCAAATGAGATGGATAAATTGACTTGGAGAAAACACTTAATTACCGAATAAAATGAGCTTCAGTTAAAACTGAGAGAATTCTATTGATTAACTAGTAGAAAGTCTAATAGCCTCAATAATAAATTGCTGTTGTATGGCATAGTTTAAAAGCGTGTTTAGACGTACGGTATTCAACTCTTGGGGGGGGTGTACAAAATCAATCAACATAGATATAATAAAAAGATTTCAGAATCGAGTTCTAAGAGTAATTACATCAGCACCCTGATATGTCTCAAACGTTTCGATACTCCGTGACTTGCATGTAAGTACTGTTCTCGAGGAGATCTAGAAAAGTGTCCAACTCTATTTTTGGAAACTCATCAAAATTCTTTGGTCATAAAGACGACTTGCAGAGTCTAGATTGTGTTAAACCAACTGATCATTTAACTGACAACTGCTGATGGCCTTTAGGTTGGCTAGTTGTAGTGTAAATAAATAAATAAAACATGTATTTTGCTACCACTGGCGCGTTTATGTATATCTATAAGGTGATGAACGTTCTCTTATTGTTTATCGGCTACTCTCTTACCGTCTGTATCTCATCGAATAATACCTATACGATCCCTACAGTACTAGTCGCCTATATTTCCCGTTCGTTAGAGTATTTTCAATTTCACATTATACTTTTAAACTTATCGCGTTACTACCGATAAATTTAAAAGTGGAATATCGAATTTTCGTTTAATAATGATAATAACAATAATAATAGTAGTATTAATGATAATCATAATAATAATGATAAAACAAAATAAAAATGAAATAAAAATAAAATAAAAATATAATGAAAGTAAAAACAAAATAAAATAAAATGAACATAAAATAATAAAAATAAAATAAATATAAAATAAAGATAAAATAAAAATAAAATAAAAATAAAATTAAATAAATTTAAGTAAAATAAAAATAAAATAAATATAGAAATAAAAGTAAAAAAAAAAATAAAAAAAAATAAAAATAAATAAAAATTAAATTCAATTAAATAAAAATAAAATAAAAATAAAATAAAAGTAAAATAAAAATAAAATAAAATAAAAATAAAATAAAAATAATAAAATAAAAATAAAAATTTCTGTTTAGAAAAAAACATGCGGAAAATTTATTTAAATTTTATTTATTACTTTTTCATGAACTCTGGGAAGATATAAAAGTTCATTTTTCGACGGTCGTTATTATTTTAGTCTGTCTAACGGTAATAAATGAGGGCGTTATCGAATTTTCGCCACTAAACGAGATTTTTTCCTATTTATTTTATTTTTCATTTTTTTTATTTGTTTTTTCATTTTTTGTTTTTATTGTTTTCGTTTTCCGAATTGGTTGAGGAGTAAGATGAATTTCTAATAATTTGCATTTACTAAACGAAAGCGAACAAGTCGTTGATGATATATATATATATATATATATATATATATATATATGTACTAAACGGGAGCAAATGTCCCATCTCGATGATAAATTTACATAGCAAAGGAACCGGATAACGTAAAGGAGGAGTTTGCTACTACTATTCCGTCGTCTGTTATACAAATCGCCTACTAACTCTAACGTAGATATATGCCGCTGCTACAGCGGACGTTAAACATCTCGCCGCGGCAGTTATTCGAACTTCTTATTATTTAAACCCGTTTCCTCCAGCTGAAAACTGTTCCTTTCTTTCGATTTTATACAGCGGTTGCACTAGCAACAACAGCAATCACCCAACAGCAGTCGGCAACTCCAGAATTCGCCATCGTGTACGTTGGTGTTCGTCTTTTCTTTAACGGTGCCTACTCTGTCTAGAAATAAAAAAAATCTATAGCCAACGGGTGAACAACACGGAAAGCCTTTGATTGCAACTTTACAAGTTCCCACATAGTATTTAAGGATAACAACGTCGAGCTTTTTGACCCGTCGCCGCTTCACCGGTAACGACGTATTTCGTATTATTTTGTCGTCGACGGCATATTATAATTTTTTATTCCGCCCTAAAGATTTCTACCACCACTAAAACATCAAAACGTCGCTTAAATCTCGCGTCTGTATTAAAATTCGACTCGATTTGGACCAAAAATAAAATCATATATATATATATATATATATATATATATATATATATATATATATATATATATATATATATATATATATATATATATATATATATATATATATATATGGTTTTCACCTTTTAGTCAGTTCGTTATAAAATGATACAAGTATAGACATTCTGGAGATAATGGATTTATGACTATATGAATAATACTCAAGGGTTCTTAATGTCGGCAATACTTTTTCAAAAATAACGGTTCGAATTTGACACACTGCCATATAATGCGATCTATCGACTCTTCCGGGTCGCAATAATCGCAAATCGAGCTATCAATTAAACACCATAGATGAGATGGCGTTCGATGGTGTCCAAAACCTAAACTGGATACCGTTTTTATGTAGTTATATTCTTGCCCGCATACCGCGGATTCCCATATGCAGTACGTTTTACTATTATATAGGTTTTGCCTTTTTGTTGTATTTCCGCTATCTATATTTATTCTCATTGTTTATACGACCGATTCTCGACAACTGTAATATAATCTTCCCAGTTTAGTTTTAACCGCCTACTATTATTTCGTTCACTTCTAGTAAGGGCGCCAACTGTCTCGTTTCCATAAAATCCAACGTGTCATCTAATCCACTTAAAACCCATGGTGTTTAGTTTTTTTAAGTTTATTTAAGCTGTCGAATACATATGTATGTATATATATTTATATATATGTATGTACGTATATGTTTTATTTGAAGGTAATATTTTCATTTTTTTTTTTTTAATGGGGGTGCCTTTACAGCCTACCCAACGTGATACTGTGGGGACTATCTACATCTTAATCAAGCATGCTGACTTCTCTAAAAACGTCGCTATATGGGGGGACAATTGTAGGTTATCCAGATGTAAAAGGGACGATACATTATACGGAGGTGTAATACTCGAAGAACGCAACAAGATAAGGTAAAGCTCCGAGCGCAACGGTGCTACAGCAGAACATTCAAAAAAGACATGATCGGGGCTGCAGACTACCTGTTCAGAATGGCGGAGACAGAACGGACTTTCTCTAAGCTGCATACGGAAAAGATGGTCAGGCAAGAAATGATGTCCAAATCGCAATCTGCTGATGAGTACAATTCCCTTACGACTAATCTTTTTAAAAAGATAGAAAAAGCGGTTAATGTTAAATTTTTAAACGAATTGAAAAATTTCGACATATTGAAAAGTTCAATGTAACTTTTAAGCGTTAATAATTTACGATTCTATTCTCGAATTCTTGTATCGTAAGAAACAGGTGAATATGTCACTGAACGACACACACACACATAGTATATGAATAATAAGGGATGGTCTAAAGCTGACAAAAATAAAAGAAATATACCGCTTGTGGGCATAGCGAATTAGCCGCGAACGCGAAACGAGCTTCGCGAATGTTAGACGACGTACATCGGCTTTATGGATACGCTGCTCCGAAAAGTGGGCTAAAATCGAGCGGTAGTATCCCCATATGATAGAACAATCGGGATTTACGAGAACTGGGATTAACTAACTCGCACAGTTGTAAAGAAATGACGAGAGCGCTACCGATTATCGTGGAATATTTGACGGTTTCTTAATCGTTCGAGAAATGCACGATATAAATCTGATTTAAATATCGGTATATTATCGATGACGCCACTGCGGCGATATCATACCTTCGCAAGTATGGTACACTGTCTACTAACGGGCGATCATATAGCTGGTTTACCGTCGACGAAATGAAGTCATCGTACTTGCGATTGATGCGTAAGTTTCCGGACACGAGGAAAGTACCTAAGAACTGAGGATAAGATAAAAATCGAGAACTGAAACGTAATAATAAATGTGCGCAATGATATTTTCCGCGGAATGTTTTTGGTGATTTTTTTTTCCATTAAGATTATTGTGACGACCAATATCGATGATGAAATTGAAAGCATATGTGGAGGATTACACTTCCAATGAAGTAACACCGACTGACTTAATTATAAAGGTAGATATATTTATAACGGAAAATATAAAAACCAAACCATTATTTTTATTAGCAATAATACAAGACAAATGTAATCGGTTATACTAATATAAAATCAAAAAATTAATTTATCAGCCCTAGCGGCTGAGATGGTAGCCTTGCTCCAGTGTTTGCTGCAAATCGCGAATTTATCTGCTGGCCAGTATCCGATACTGACGGACGCAGCTTTGGCGTTACATTATATTGAAGTGAAAACCACTAACGTGTGGCCTATGGCGCGCCATTTTTGAATTCAATAAACGTAACACCAGCATCACTTGCGTCTGGATTCCGAGTCATCGATAGGCCACGATGAGGTACACCGTGCGGTACAAGAGCCTACCCAATTTAACTTGCCCGATGATGCTAGGAGAAGACAATGTAAAATATTATAGTCGGAAGATCCTGGACGCGTGGAATCAGTACTTCCATATTCGGCCAAGTATTAAAGAAGGATTTACCAAGTTGGCCTTTAAAAATTGGTAAAATCTGTTCACCTAGAATAGAAACAGCTGTCAAAACAATATATATTGTACATACGCTGAGTACGCACTTATATCTACTGAGTGTCCAACCACCGCCAATACGTGAAGTATGTCGTACACCATTAACGGCCTATCATACTGTTGTGATCTGCCAGAACTATACTCAATATCGTTGCAATCAGTTGAAAAATAAGTACCCGGAATGTAAACAATCTCCACTTTCTCACGAACTTCATGATAAATGCTAAACTTTGTAATTATCTTGAATATATATATATATATATAGAAGGGCTTCTATATAAGTTAAAAACGTTTTTACCACGTAACCTTTATTTATTATTTAAGTCTTATCTATCCGAACGATATTTCTGTGTCAAAGAAGATCACGTTCTCGCCACTCACTACAGTGTTGGTTCCGGGATGCTTCAGTATATTTGGACCAGCACTGTACGTAGTCCGTGCGACAGATATACCCCTCCGTCATCCTGACACATTAATGTGTACATTTGCAGACGATAATGCAATACTTTCAAAACATGGAGTTCAAACATCCACAGTCTTGCAGCAACACGTTAACCAACTTCAGCCACGGTTTACGAAATGGCGATTTAAATGTCAGTAAATGTCATCATGTTAAATTCACACTTAGAAGAGGAACGTGCAGTCCAATATTTATTAATAACGCAGTTATTCCCAGCGCTGACCGTGTCCTCTTTCTTAGCTTCTACCTCGATAGCCGTTTGACACGGAGATACCATTTAACTGTTAAGAATCAAAAGTTACGCAGAAGATATTCAGTACTGTATACATGCATATTACATGCTATTGGCCTCATATCTAACAGATAGATTCTTTCAGATTAAACTCGACGGCGATGTATCTGGATTTTATCCTGCTGAGACTGGCGTTCCACTGTTTTGGGTCCAATTCTATTTCTTTTGTATACACATGACCTCCCAGTTAAAACCAACATTGAGGTTGCAGCATTCGCTGATGACACAGCATTGTTTGCAAGCGACAACGATCCGATAGCGGCGTCGGAAAAATTACAGGCCGGTTTAAATCACCTAAAAAAATGGGCACGACAATGGAGAATTAAGGTCAACCCATTGAAGTCGGTACATGTCACGTTCACAAATAGACGCGATACATGCCCATCCGTTTATCTTGATGGTCTTATTCCACAGGAAAGTAAAGCTCGGTATTTGGGGATGTGGCTTGATCATACAGTACTGATGCGACTGTTTGATCGACGATCAAAATTAAACATCAAGAACATAGTCCTTCAGCATGGTACTGTATTAAAACGAATTTGGTTGTATGGATCGAATTATGGGCTTCGTGCAAACCATCAAATATGAAGCGTATACAATGCACGCAATCCAAAATCTTAAGGAAGATAATTAATTCTCCGTGGTTCGTATAAAATAAAATCATCCATCGGGATTTGAACGTATCAATAATAGCAGAAGTTGCGAACACTAGATATTGAAAATTCCACAAAGAGCTAATCTGCAATAATAAATAATGTCCTGAACGTCAATTACCAGGCAACAAAAGATTAAAGCGCCGCTGGCCTCGAGATATGTTGAACGCGCCTAATATTTACATCGTTATCGGGAGTGCGCTCGTTGGAACGCTTCTCCTTACATCCTCGATAAGCTATGCTCATGCAGCAAATGCATTTATTGTGTTTCTAAACAGTTGCGCGTATACAAAGAATTAAAAAAAAATATATAAGTTGTCAAAAATTTGTTGTGATAATTAAACATTCTATAAAGTCAGAATTCTCAGTAAATGACCAACACACGGCGGCAATAATCAATCATAAATTAATTAATCCATTAAATAAATATTCAAAAGCATATATATATATATATTACGGGAATCCTCGTATTTTATATATTATTAATATTATTAATATACTGCATTATTCTATTTCAAAGATAAAGGAAAATACGGTGATTATAATGAAATAGTTTATTTTATATTAATTAGATGAAATAATAAAAACTATTATGTATTTATTAATTATTAGCGAATCGGTTATATAAAATAATAATAATTTACTCGAATATAAAAACTATCCAGATTTGTAGTATAACTCACTGACCTCGTTTTCTTCTTTTTTTATTCTGACACAACCGACTTGACTGAAAGCTAATTCACAATTGAACTACTGAACTGAAATAACTAAACTAACTAAACTAAACTGAACTAAGAATGAACAACCAACCACTTTTTTAATTCACAACTGAACTACTGAACTGAAATAACTAAACTAGACTGAACTGAAATAACTAAACTAGACTGAACTGAGAATGAACAACCAACCACTTTTTTAATTCACAACTGAACTACCGAACTGAAATAACTAAACTAAACTGAACTGAACTAAAAATGAACAACCAACCACTTTTTTAACCTTTTTCTTGAGCTTTGTTAAACAAAAATTCCTCTAACTAAAATTTATTGGTTCTTCTCGATTCACTGGCTAGATTAATTTTACTGGCTGTATTTTTATTAACTAAGATTAACTGGTTAAACTAATTTGCTGTTTTGTTTTTTTTCTTGATTAACTAAAATTAATTTTACTGGTTATATTTTTATTAACTAAAATTAACTATTATTATTGTATAACAATAGTTTGTCCACTACAAATCCAGTCTGGTTTTACCACAATAATAATATATTTTACTTTAATTAACCAAATAATTATATATATATTTTTTCATTATATTCATTAAACTAAATATTATTCTTTATGTTACCGAAGGCAAATCCTGACAGGTAACTTCCTCACCTCCACACTTATCTCTCCAAACCTACCGTTCAATGACCTTTGTACAATATTCCAAGCCACAATGAAATATCCACAAACATCCCTAAATATGCAATTAGCATCAAAAATAAATTCTTATCATTATTTCCTCAATTTAACAAATTCATTCTTAATTCTCCTCTTCTTTCAATATATACTAACCCACCGCCCTAGCTTTTCCAACCACTCCATATAAACTTGAAACTTACCCACCTTTCCAAGCTTTCATGCCCACTGCATGTACTTCAAAACTATATAACCCTTGAAATCTCCAAATATAAGGACGCTGTGTGCTGTTTCACTGATGGCTCTAAATCGGGTAGGCGTGTGGGGTCTGCCTTCTCGGTATGTCATTCATCGCTTTCGACTTCCTAAGTCCTGCTCCATTTTTTCAGATGAATCCTTTGCTATATTCAAGTGTCTAGAGTTCCTGTCCACGACGCAGTCTACTTCTAAATTCCTTATTCTTTCTGATTCACGCAATGTTTTAAAGTCTCTCCACAACCTATATACGGACAATGCACTTCTACAACGCATTCAGCTTGTCCATGACTTCCTTACTAGATCTCTGATCTTTAACATCACTTTTCTAGCGTGTGGAATTAAAGATATTTCGCCCTATAGTGTTCGCATTTTTTATATAGGATCCTTTCTTATGTAAGGGAATATATGTAGATCGATACTAGTGTTTTGGCCAAATACCGGATCTCCAAATGCTATTGCAAATTGTTTGTATAGCGTGCTCTGTCTTTTCATCTGCCAGTTTAAAAATTTTAGCAGGAATGTGATCAGTCATCGGAGCTTTGTTCTCTTTTAAGTAGGCTAGATCGTTTTGAACCTCTGAGAACAGAATAGAAGGTTCCACCACCCGGCTGAATTATTAGAAAAGTTAATACGCAACAGAATCATTAAAATTACTCCTTCAAAAAGGAATAATACCTAATCGTCAGTTTGCATTCCGACAGGGTCATTCTGTCGAACAACAAATATACCGAGTTGTTAACTACAGATCTTACAATGAAGCTGTAAAATTATGGATATAAGGCATTTAACGAAATATTCGGCACGTCGGGACTATTGTACAAACTAAGAAAATATCTTCCCTTCCTCACGTCGTACCTAAATAATAGTCATTGTAAGAGTTATTCCAGACCACTTTTCAGTATTCCTTTCGGGTAGTTTTAACAATGGAGAGACGATCAGTGTGAGGTGAATAAGCGACGAACAGTCTCCGAGAAGGGAAGGAGAGTGGACATAGTAGGCGGCGAGAAAATTTTCGCTAATTCCAGAGCGACCGGGAATCCGTACAAACGGAGACGCCAACATCGAATCAACGTCACCGCCAATTCATCAATCGTCCAGCCTCTCTGAAATTCTGTCTGATCATCACGCTAAAGTTGAACGTCTCGTTCATTACCCAAAAGATCGCCAACTTATTTCAATTCACGCTGATTCGACCGCGACACGATTTATTATCCAGTAAATTATATACTACCGTTTTAAGAGAGAGACGAATTTGGGAATTTTATATATGGAATTTATCGATAAAATAAACGCTTTACACGCGATCGTTTAGCAAAGTCGTAATAATCTAACACCGTCTGGTTGGTTAAAATTATATTATGCGGTCGGTTAGTTAGTCAGTTAGTTAGGTTAGGTGACATTTTATTAAACGACTATCTAGAAGCAAATTAGAGGCGTAATGAATGAAAAAGATGAATCAGTTCCTATTACGAAATAGGACGAAAATAATAATCATATAATAATGATATAATAATGATAATAATAGTAATAGTACATTTTCGAAACAGCTAAAGTGCTCAATTGAAAAACTCGTCTTGTTAATACAAGTCGGACGGAGAAGTGTCGCGATATAAACACGTAAGGCAGATAACTAAGACCGGAGGCGTTGATATAATTTAAAAAAATAATTATAATAAAAAATTAAAAAAAAAAAAAAAAACTAATTATAATAAATAAAAAAAAGACGCCGCTAACGACGCGACACCAATTAAAATAATGTTAAAAAAAAAATGATAATAAAAAAATAATTAATAAAAAAATAACGTTATTAGAGAAACGTTAAAAATAAAAATAAATAATGAAAAAAAAAAAAAACACAAAACAAAAAATGCGGCATAAATACGCTATATCGTACTCTTTCTAATTTTATTAATGGTCGCGCAAACACACACACACACACACACGCGCGCAAGCGATATACGCTCAAATAGTGACAGAAACGAACTCTGCCCCCTTCCCCGACGTAATTACTTCGAAAGCTAGAATCTGAAAGAGGTTTTTGGTGGAGTTTTTTTCTCATAACCTTTGCGATTTCGAATTTCCTAGACCACTTTTAGAACCTCCGTCATTCGTTACAATTAGCTAATTCAGTGCTTCACCTCTTCGCGTTCGTGTATATATGCCGTGCAGTTGTTCTTCTATTATTTATTCATCGACAAATATACACGCGACGCGTAAAACTAAATTATATATATAACCAACCGCTCTATACCATCTTCTATAATAATCGTATCTACGCTCCGGAAATATTATATAGATATATTCGAAGCTAATAAAAATCGTAGTCGATTAGTCCAGAAAAAAAAGGGAAAAATAAATAAACGCCTCTCACGTATTGTAAAAGTGTAACGTTACATATAAACAATACAAATAAAGTAGCGCATTAGTGCATAATTAAATCAACGAAGAGAGGAAAACAAGAAAATTTAACGCGAAAGAGATAAATAGAAGACAAAGGACGCGCTGCTAGTACAAACTGAGATAAACTAAAATGAGAAAAACGCGATAGAGTAATTCGTACATGCGAGTGACTGGGGAATAAAAAAGTGTGCTTTGCGTGTGTGAATAAAGGAACGATATAAGATTAAAATTGTACATTACTAAAATAAGATATTATAAAATAAATAGATTATAAGACAAATTGTACATTTTGCGCAGATTGAATGGAAATAAATACATATAAATCGGTCGACAAGCAACTGCTTGATGGAACGTAGTAAATCCTAACAACAAGGTATGTGTGAGAGTGCGAATGTGCATGCGCTGATTTTTGTTTATTTTACAAAATATACGTTTAAAAAAAAATAAACATAAAATAAAATATTATTATTCAATACCTCTAGCGTAATTTGGCGTAATTTGTAGTGAGGATAAATTCACACCGTTCACTTCTCTGCAGACATTATGATTAACCCTCAGTTAGGCTCGCGGCGTATACAGTACGCCAATAATTATATATATATATATATATATATATATATATATACGTATATCTCCTAAACCACAGTTCGCTCAAGGTTGCACGTCAGTCTAACCTCTAACCGTAGTCTATGGAATGTGATGACTAAATATGGTATTTTTTGCAAGTACCATTATAAAGTTATTTAATGATCTTATAAACATGAGAATACGCCAAGTGATATAGTGAAAAGGCTAGTTCAAAGTATAAAAGGTTCAAGAAGGAATGTGACAGTGGATAATTAGTATGTCCACTAGCAAATAGGTCCGTTATTTTACTATCGATAATGCACTTACTGGATGATAAATCCGCTGCGGAAGATGGCGAGCCTGAAATAATTACATTTTATAATATGACAAAAGGAGCCGTTGAGTCGACCGATCAAAAATGCAGCCTGTATTCTTGTTCCAGGAGAACAAAAGGACTATGGCTTTATTTTTTGCGTTATTGAACATTGCCGGAATCAATAGCCATATTCTTTATTGTTGGACGAAAAAGGAATTTAAATTATCCAGAAAACAGTTTCTAAAAAATTTATCGCTCACATTATTAAAGGGACGCTCATACAGGGGCGAAGTAGTTTGACAACCAAGCTAAGAACTGTGGTGGATAACAAATCGGAGCGGAATAAATGTAGAAGATAATTCTACAAAAAGTGAAGATCGTTGTTACATCGATTGTCGTGCTAAACACAACTACTATTAGATGTTGCAAATGTAGAAAATTAACTATATGCACAAATTGTTAACGAATAACACGCTATTTACACACAAATATAACTATCGATAAATAAAAATAGCAAATTTTCACTTTTTTCCTGACAGAAAATGTTCTGGCGCATACGTCGCGCGCCTAATTACGTAATATTTTAAGGCGCGCCTAACTGAGGGTTGTGTTGTTCATCTAGGAAAGTCGCATAGGTGTTTCTTTTTTTTAAAAGACTACGCGTAGATTTCTAATAATTAAGTGCAAGTTCGGACGAATATACGGATGGTTACAAATTAAATACGTTCCGTATCGTTCGAACGTTACTACGTAATTTAATCATTATCATTATTTATCCGAGTTGACTTCTTACATTAGCCCGAGAAGATGTAAATCATATTTTTGGTCGGATGATGCAGAAAAATCGTTTATTAGTTATGTAAAACAATAGTTATTCGAACCGAGATTCGGTAAACCGGGAATTATTTCGAATTGATATTTTTAGAAAATATCACTAAACCAGATGAAATTAAATATCCGCGAGTACAGTTAGATCGTAAATTAACCGGAGGGGGGGGTGCGAACAAAAATTTAGAAAGTCGAATTATCCGTTCTGCTATTCAAGGCAGTTTTACTCTTCAGTTTATATAGAAAACGTCTATACTACTCACTTCAAACCGCGCTGTCATATGGGATACTTCGTTGGGAGGTGGTATGGTTAAATTACCGTATGAAATCTGGAAATGTTAAGAATATTTGTCCGAAAGCAAATGCCATTTACTGTGTTCTTCAATTGTATAGATTACAGTTACTATGGTCCTGTGCCAGTTTATCCAGTATCAACAAACTACATTGGTTGGAAAACCAGCATTTGGGAATTACATTAAATAAGCTGAAGTGGGCTAGGATCAAATCCATGCGCGATATTTTTTCCTTAACCTATATATATATATATATATATATATAAATTATAACGAGAACGAGATATATCATCGAATAATCAAATAATAAATTCCAACGCAAATTATAACTACCGATCCCTAAGACATCGTTATAAAATGTGTAAACACAGCCGCATCAAACATATTTTATCAAATGTTCGAATTTACCAGCTCTAGTTTCTTGTTACGTTACTTCGAGTTTATATATATATGTAAGTTATATTTTTACGCAATTCCTACCAGGCTGTAAGGAAGCTTATAGGTTTATATTTCCTGCTGGATGGTAGTTTTTTTGTATAAACTTTTCTCACTAAATCTTTGTTGTAATTTTTTTATAATTTATAAGTATGTTCTAATAATTTTTCATATCAGTTAATAGGCATTATATTATCGGAACGATTGTATCATATTTTACGTTTTTATTATTGTAAATTATCAAATAAACGTTATTATTTCTAATTCTATTATATGATTATATATATATATATATATATATATATATATATATATATATATATATATATATATATGTACATAATCGCGTACGTTGTTCCATTAAAACTCACGGAACTTTCTTGAGTTAAAGAAGAAACCGATCATTGTTAATAAATGCATAAGTGATTATTATCAGGATGTAAATTGGTAAAAACGCATCGAAATACAAAGGAAGAAAAAAATAATGGAAAAAAAAAAGTATTGACGAGGTGAAATTAAGAGAAACTTCGAAATATGAAAAATAGGATAAAATGTAGAAGTAAAAATCTCGAACAAACGTATACTCAAATAATGGAGAAATTGGAAAAGATATATAATAAATATCCGTTCTGATAATTGATAACTGTGCATACAATTCAAAATGAGAATTCTTCAATGCTTTGTACGGTTTCACAATGAGATATGCTTCGATGGACAATTTCCGAGATCAACAAAAAAAATAAAATAAACGCCTTCGAAAATGCGGCGCTATATGCACAGAATATCTCGTGGAAGGAAAAGACAACCAATACGGATGTATTGAATAAAATCGGTAAATTAGTACTACTAAGTTGAATTAACGAAGGAAAAAAAAAGAAATATTTCGGACATAAAATCCGAGAGGAGGATTACGATAGCGATGCAGGGGAAAGTCCTGGGAAAAAGGCCAAGAGGAAGAAGAAGAAGGATATACACGGGATCGACAGAAGAAGGTCAATACCGGGATGGCGAGATAGAGGCAAAACAAACTAACGTACCGCACCGACCTCCTGAATAGGAGATGGAAATTGATGATGATGATATAAGTGCGGTAATGTGTATAAAAGTAATAATAAGGAGACAAGTTGCAAATAAAGAACGGGGATGAGTAAAGATATTTCAGAATTTATACGAGATATTTTATTTCAAAAATGGAGTGGAAACTGGGGAAGTTATATAAACAAACGCGAAATTAAAATGGATGGTTAAAATTAAGGAATAAATGCTATAACAAAAAAATGACGAAGTAATTGGAATTATGAAAGAGACGTGGAGGCTAACAAAGAATATATTACGTGGTAATCGGAAAAAAATAGTGGATGAGATAATTAAAAAGTACGTAGAAGATGGCAAAGAAACGGCAGATAAAATATTAATGATACTTTCGTACAATTTAATCAAATTCACATTTGCGAAGAGAAATTAAGACAAATAACAAGCCACGAGAAAGTAATTTATACATAACAACGGCTAAATATATATATATATATATATATATATATATATATATATATATATATATATATATATAAACGATAGGATAAAGTTAGGTAACGATAATTTCTATAGAGTACTTACAAAATTAATAAATAAATGTACGAGAGAAGGAAATATAGCGCTAGGCATGAAAACCGGAATTGTAAGGCCGGTGTATAAAAAAGATAATCATAAAGACTTAAATAATTACAGACAACGATAGGCCTTAAGCAAGGTACTAGAAAAATATGTAGGAGAATGTTTATAAAAAATGATTTATCAAATAACACTATCGTAAATTCGTGTCAGTATCGATATCGAGAGAATGAATCTACGACGGTATTACTGATAAAAATTTTTTTGAATTGATAAATAAAAACATTAGTTCAAGTAGGCAATGTTAGATTCTACAAAGGCATTCGTAAAATACGACATATTAGTCAAAGATGTAGAAATGATAGGAGTATAGGAAAATTATTTAGAATGGTTTGAAAATCTCCTAAATAATAGAGAAAAAATGTAGTAAAAGTTTGCGGTTACGTAAGCGATAAGAGAATAATATGAACAGGAGCAAGATACTTTAAACAATATTATATTCGATATATATATATATACAAATGAATCATAGTACTTAAATAATCAACAGCATTTGCATATACTCACGATGTAATTAAAGTAAATACTACACAGCGATATGATGGAAGCTGCTAACTTATCAGAAAAAGATATAAACGAAATGAATAAGTCCCCGTTAGAGTGGGTTAAAAAGCTCAGAAGGTGCTTCTTAGATTCTACAAGACCTAGATCTGTCTATAAGACCAATCTAATGGAATAATGTTTACCAGAAAATGAAATCGTGTCTCCCGTTTACTTCTGAAGAAAAACATTTTAAAATTTGATACGACAAATAAATACGTCGATTACGGAATGCAGAGTTAGAGTTTGTATTGCGGAACTGTGATAGAGGCCTAAATCTGCAAAAACGAGCAATCACCGATATTAAACGGGGAGCAAATCCATTAATAAGTCTACGGATTTATCAGTCCCTCATCAGATCGCGTGTTGACTATGTAGCACGATAAACCTCAATACAGATGAAAAAATTACAACTTGTGCAAAACAAGGCTCTTCAAATATGCTTAGGTATCCTCCACACCGCTACAGACTTTAAACGCGGAGATGGCTGAAGCTCCGTTAAAACTTAGACAGGAGTATATAGCGAACAAGTTTTATCGTGAAAGTGAAAGAAAGAAAAACCCAATTCGATGTTTAACTGCGGCATGATATCGGTCGAATAAATGACTTCCACACCTTTTCTTTCCAGCCGTAATAAATTGGAAACAATCGAAATTATCCAAAATTATTTTCGGGATTCATTTTTGTTTTTAGGCGTTGACTTAATTTTCTTTGATAATAAGATCGCTAAAACTTTCCAACGCTGCATTTACGCAAGCAATTGATGAAAAATTTAACCACTACGAAATTATATTTACAGATGGGTCGCGGTCGATAAAATACGTGTAAATTATACTTCGGCTTTATATTAACCGAAAGAAGGAATATAAAAAATATACAGATTATCAGGTTCCTCATTTGCGGTTGCACCTAGTTAAAAAGATTTTGAAGAGAAAACGAATATTCTAATCATCTTTAATTCCTTAAGTGTCCTATTACAATTATCTAAGCTCCCAGAATTCAAAATGTCCTAGAATTTGATGTGAGACATCTCAGTTTTATAATCTTTTATCTAGAGTAATAAGCGGGTCCTTTTATCATTGCGGTATTACTGGAAACGAGGTGGTGTCGATGAATGGTTATAATTTATCGAGCGTTCTATGCGATAATATTAAATGGAATTGGACTGATACGTTACCAAACAATGTTTACTAATAGATTTTTAACGGTATCATCAAATCGTAATGAAGGAAAAAATACTTCGCTTTTGTACGTACGGTTTCCAGTAATCCACATGGTTTCAATTATAAACACAGAACGTTTCGACGGGGATTATAATATTACAACTTTGTTTCGACTATAGTCATAATCTCTCCCCCTCACATCTTGCTAAATTAGGCATAATTTCAGATGATGACACGTGTTGACGACTGTATATTGAGCATCAAATTTGGGTTTTGTCCGAAATTTCTAAACCGTAGAAGTTCTATAAAGACCGAAAGAGTAGAAACGTTAAAATATCTCGCAATAATAATAGACGAACAGTTCGGGTGGAATGATCTCGTATATGGCACATTTAAAAAAAAATCAAGATTTATGATACCAAAACTGTATACGTTAAAACGTTATTTCAGCGAACGCTGAAAGTAGTACATAATGCGCTAATCACACGTGGAATATGATATATTAGTTTGACGCCAAGCGTAGGAAAGCAAGTTTAAAGGAATAAACTATTTACACAAAAGATGCTTGAAAGTTTTCTCATTGATGTTCGTAACAACTCTTTTTTTTTTATTTTTTTTTTTGTCTTTTTTCACATTTATAAATGGATATCCTCGTGGAAGTACACGTTTCTTCGATCATTTCGTTTACAAAGTCCTACATCTCCGCAAGGGATTCTCCATGAAATTGGCTAACAGCCTCTTCCTCGAGACTATACTACAATTCAATGAAAGATTGACTTGAGTTTTCATATTCATCCGGTACTTATGCGTGCAGACTCTTAAACTTCTGAACCCCGCTTGTTCGATGAGTATTTTCTTATCGACAGTTCTATGCATTCGATAGTGTGCAAAATTCCTTCTTCTAGAAGTTTATAAATCTCAGCAACGATTTCGATCTATAATTTTCACCTACTAAAACTCTTTCCTAGTCTTTAGCGTTGTTATTAGTTTCGGTTGTGATGGCAGTTTCGGTGAAGGGTTTGCCAACTCGAAGTGTTTTGAAAACTCCAAAAATATGACACTGATCAAGTTTAAAAATTATATTAGACATAGATATCAAAAACTTCAAAAATGCTTCTACAAAGGCGCACACTATTAAACCGTTTAACGTGCTTGGTAAGAGTAAAGATAAATGAAGATCGAAATTCCAATTTTAATTATGAACATCGTAATCTCACGGTTAAAGATAAAAAGATAAAAGTTTACGGAAGGAAATAACAGTACTTACAAATACGCGCACACATTTACCGTCAATCAGTTATAATGGTAGCACAGCCTATTCGGATAAGGATAAAATTGTTAGCAATGATGTATTACGATATTCATACACAAAATTCGCATTTGACGTCGAACTATTGCGATAATAAAATTTTATCTTCCATTAAAAAGTACTTAAAAGATTCGCCTGTGAGAATTTTGCCCGCTGATTTAACAACGGTCAGACTTAATAATAAAAAGTCAGTAGGTCTAGATACTACAATATTGATCAAAAACTTGCCACAAAAAGCGATTGTTCAGTTAACGCGCATAATAAATTCAATTTTATTACTTTCTAATTTTCCCGACTGCTGGAAAGTGTCGAAAGTTATTCCTATACCTAAATCAAGTAAGGACATTTCCGATCCAAGAAATCTGCGGCCCCGTGTCATTACTTAGTAATTTTAGTAAAATAGCAGATTATTTCGCTAAAAGAAAATTCATAGATGATAATGATATTTTTATAGAATAACAATTCGGATTTAGGAGTAATTTATCTACCGTCATGCAATTAGTAAGAATTAGTGAAACCATAACTGATGGGTATAATAAAAATATGCATACAGGATTTATTAGACATAGAGAAAGCCTTCGACACCACTTGGCAACTTGGTTTAACATACAAAATTATTCAAACTTCCTAATTACTTAGTTCGGTTTATTAAAAATTATTTAAGTAACCGAAATTTCATATTAAAAATGATAATTCCTACATGAAAAATGCATTAGCGGGGGAGTTCCCCAGGGGAGCATACTGGGACCTTTCTAAGACTAACTCGGAGTTTTATTAAATTCGTATTTTAATAAATGGAGAATCAAAATAAATTCCGATAAAACTCAATCTATTCTATTCACGAAAAGAAGTCCGCATTTCTTAACCACCTGTGATAGTGAACAACAGATCTTCGGTTTGGAAAAGCGATATTAAATATTTAGGTGTAATACTGGATCGGGGTCTCACATTTACTAAACATGTTGAGTATGCCTGCAATAAGACTCATGCGGCTCTCTGTTTAAACTATACACCCGATATTTAATAAACGTTGTTACGTCAGCTCGGAAAATAAATTAATAATCTACAAAAACTGTAATCAGAACAATTACGATTCATCGTCCTATATGGTGTCATATACTAGCCGTTCTAACTTAGCGAAGTTAAAACGGCTACGAAATATGTGCTGCAGAATAATTCTAAATCTTCCAGTCTATGTAAAGATTGAGAACACATTGGCATTGAACTTACCGTATATACGCGAGGTTGAAAAAACAAAATTCTTTTTCGATAGCTGTGCCTGCAGTCAGTGTACTCATTTATAAACGATATAGGGGATTACACACGTACAAGTTTGCAACTAAAATATAAGCGTTACAAACGCGAAACAATTAAACACACGCTATTATACAGCTGGCATTTTTATTCAAAATTTATTTTTGTATATAATACATATAAAAATTATTGTTTATCCGACTAAAATAAATATCTATAAATTTATATATAGGTGTAGCTTTGTGATATCAGTATGCGGGTTTTGTTAGTTCCTGTATTTTTTACTTTAGTTAAATGAGCAACTGGGCATACTTTTTAAACTAGTATATACGTATAGTAAGAACTGTGTATGCGTTATATATTATTATTATTTTTTTTTGTAACATATATTTTTTTTTTTTTCTTTTTATCAATCAATCAATCAATCAATCAAAAATATGACTCTTAGGATAAACATTAATCTAAAATGCGAACAACGTAACACAGTTGTGATTACGTTGCGTGTGAACAATGTTGCGATTGCTAAAAAAAAAAAAACCTCGATAAGTTCCTTCTAGCGGCGAAAGATTTCAGGGGTGAAATTTAAAAGAAAAGGACGAAAAATTCTCAAACGAGTTGTACGACTCGCGTAATCTATCGACCGCAACTAATAAACGTACATTAGTAATTTGTACGGAAGATAACGCTCAAATCGTCTGCTAACATTTTTTTTTATTAGCCGACTTCACACGTCTGTTTGTACATTATAAACATAATTCGCATCTAATTCATTTCCATTGTCGATATTTATTACCTTCTTAAAATATAACGCTTAACTCGATCGGTTTAATCGAAGTACGGCGAGTATATTTATAAAAAAAAAAAAAAAAAAAACTTCTACATTATCCCTATGTAATTTAACAAAATAAAAAATAACATCGTACGGCAACATATTTAATAAGAATAGTCTTCACAAAAGAATGTCATTCCTCCATTCCCTGATTCATCGTTTGCAAACGATTCCTCTTCATTGCAGAAAATTATGCTAGCGAATTCTATGAAGGCTATATGTAACCAAAATTATATTCACGATCTTATATCCGAGAAAAATAACCATCTGTTTCAGAAGGCTATTATTCTTTCATATTCTGATAAAACTTTAAAAAAAAAAAAATGGATAAAATTGTCTCTTTTAGAAATATTATTAAAAAGTATAATTATAATATATCGATTTTTAACATAAATAATTTATAGACCTTTTTAGTATTAAAAGTATTTGTTAATACTAGTGACGTATATAAACTTATTTGTACATGTATATACACACACATATATATATATATATATATATATTTATTTATTAATAATATTATTATTATTGTATCGAATTAGCCACTAATGAACTACGTTGTCAACTGGTCCTGTCTGTCTTCTTTCGTTTCTTTCAAACAGCTATCGTCCATATATTTATGAATCACTACTAGGAATTTTAATGTTAGATATAAAGAACATACTGCGCCATTATGGAAAAACAAAAGAATTTACTTTCCAATTTTTCTGATTACATTATGCTACACTGCGTTGAAACTGCTTCGAAAATTTTTATAATCTTTCATATTTCCATCTACCAGTGATTCTTTCCACGTTCCTAAAATGAACTAAGCCTTTTCAAACCACTTCCTGCAGATGTTTAACAAATAGAATCTAGGTCGGTTCTTTTGCTTACCTAAGGTTGAGTACTTGTCGTTTGTTTTTAATCGTTTTCATTCAATCCTGGTGATGCTGTAGCCGATGAAATTAGAGTGTTTTTAACAAATATGTTACGATACGGTATAAAAGTATTTTTCATTTTTTAATTCGTTCAATAAAAAAAAAAAAATGAAATAATAAAATTATCTTTCTGAAGTAGTCCCGATACTGTAAATCATATTTAACGGATGTAACGTACAAAGTAAATTTTTCGACATATTATTACAAATTAAAATAGATACTAAGTGACATTGTTTAGCTTCCGCGAAGTAACTATAATTAGTAAAACGAATAGAAGACTTCTATGATTTAACCCTTTCAGGTTCAATGTCCACCGTATGGTACGTAAAATTTTAACGCTACCAAAATTGTATTTTTTCCGGTTGATAGGAAATGACTTAATTTTTTAAAAATATTTATATAAACGTGTTGAGAAATATTCCTCTGAAAAACGACGTTACGTATAAAAGTAATAATTTTGTGTCAAAATTTGACAATGTGTGCCCGAATGGGTTAACTTAAATTTTTCTCTTTTGTGAAAATTTTTTATTCAAAATAGCGCCACCGTTTGTATCACACATGTTGACACGTACACTTTCAACTTTCCCACGGCCATTGAAAAATCATCTTCCGGTATTGAGTTCAGTGTCCTCGTCGTCACAGGTTCTTTGAAGGAAGTGAAATTCTCAAATCTTCAACTTACGAAATAGAAAATAACGAAGTGGAAGACTTAAATCGGGGGCGAGTGAAGAAACCGGAAACACTTTTTTTGTCTAAAACTGGGTGTTAATCTCTGGGGTATGTAAACACACATTGCCACCACAAAAAAACTCGATATGTAAGTTTGTCCTATTTCCGTATTTTTTACCAGATTTGAAAGAAAACTTAATCGCGGCACGTTGCTCGATATTTTTTTTTCATTTCTTTGGGACACTTTAATTAAGTCGCAGTTTACCAACAAACCTGTGTAATATTCTACATATTCCGATCGTGAATACATGAAGAGGCTATATTAACCGTTCGTCCGATACAAGCCGGGGTTCCTCAAAGTAATGCCTTAGGACCTATCTTCTACTTATTGTATACGGCGGACGTACCATCGATACAGGATATAACAACTGCAATGTTTGCTGATGACACAGCCAACTTAACAGTCAGTGATTCCCAAGCTGTAGCAAATGATAATCTGCAACGTGCTCTGAATATAGCAGAATGGATGAACGATTGGAAAATTCACTTAAATGAACAGGAATCTGTTCATGTCACTTTTGCTTTACACATACGGGGTGCGTGTTATGTTATCCCCATTAATAATCAGAAAGTTCCATTTTCAAATTGTTCGAAATACACAACTATGCATATGGATTTTAAATTGACATGGAGAACACATGTTGATCATAAAGCTGCCCAAATACTAAGTAAAATACGTGAAATGTACCGGCTCATCAGCTAGAGAACAAATACCTAATATATAGAACTGTTATACGTCCAATATGGACTTATACGGAATATAAATATTATACGAGGATAAAGTATCCAATCGAAAAGTACTTCAAACAGCTCAAAATAAATTTCTTCGGCTGATCACTAATGCTCGTTGGTTTCAACGAAATGACGCATTCCATGCAGATCTACCGGTCAAATCGGTCAACGAAGTGTAATATATGATCACGCTCGACAGCGTCAGAAACCGTTTTCTTACCATCCAAATCCGGAGGCATCGGTGTGCACTTTTGTCTACTGATTTGGATGTCGGAAGTCTGAAACGTATTAAACCTTATCAAATTGCTCGTTACTGATTAATACAATTAGCAAACTTTAGTCATAATGCCTCTGCGCGTGTTATGCTATTTATAAATACTGCTTATTTAGTTTAGATATAAGATTGCCGAAATAAAGCGGATATCCTTTTCAGGAGCTGTATTAGAAAAAAAAAAAAATCAATCTAGCTTACGACATAGTACACTACGCGAGCCAGTAGCAAATGATACGATCGATTTGAATCTTGACGCGGATAGTGAGGAAGGTGATAACCTATATATTTCTAAAAATTTTTGTAACAACGGTGTCAGTAGTATTGATTTTACAGCGCGGCAGTTCCATTACTATGAGACGCAATATATATATATATATATATATGTGTATATATATATATATATATATATATATTTTATTTATTTATTATATATTTAACATATACATTACAATTGAAACAAAAAACTGTAGTAGCATGCAAATTTTTGCTTATTGCTACTAGTAGCGATTATCTATAAATGTACTTAATTTTAAATATTTCCCAGATAAAAACCGGAAATTGGTTTAATAAAATAATTTCATTCGGTTTAAGCGTACAATCAATACTATACAACTGCCTCAGGTGATCATATTTGTTACATTTGTATATTATATGTTGCACATTTTCAACTACATTACACTTGCAGTTGTGACATTTATTATCACCGATTATATTTAATTTATTCAAATAATATCCGATGGAACCATGACCAGAAAGTATCTGAGTCATGTAAAAATTTACTATAATATTTTTATTTTTAAAACGATCTATTACATTCGGAAACAATTTACTAATTAATTTATCTTTTGTTAAAATTTTGTATCTTACACTAAATTCATTTAAAATTTGTGTATTCAACTGTTTAAGAACTATTTTACTTATGACCCCATAATTATTTTTTTTTTGCATTAAAAATTGAAGATCTTTTTTTAATATAAAGATCAATAGGTAAGATACGAGCAATAGTATATATAATGTTATATTTGATACAGTAATATAAGAAGATGTTAAATCAATAAGAAATTTACGGCAGTTACAAATTACATTATGTATTTGCTGCTTTATATATATATATAATATATATATATATATATATATATATATATATATATATATATATATATATATATATATATATAAGTACATAAATCGATATATCATCGTATATATAAGCACGTGTTTAAATTTATACTCTTGTGTATAATCAACGTGTATATCTATACATAATAGAACATAGGCAAGTACGCATATACAAACGTTAACACAAGCATACGTAAATGCATGTCAAATGTCTTGTATTTTAACTGGGTTCGTAGTGGAAATTTAGGAAATTCTACCTTCAGAATCTGGTCAGTCACGAATGTGGGTTGAGATTTCTCGAGGGATTTAAAATGGGCTTAACGAAAATGAAGTAACTACGCATCAAAATGGAACGGTCAGTTCGGTTTGAATATTATAATTAAAAGACCTTCCTGAATTACTACGCGTATATTACGTACGTGTGTGAGTGTGTGTGCTTGTTTGTATATTATTTTACAAAATTATTAGCTAATTCCTCATTTTGTCCGCATTGTAACGAGGATTCCCGGCATAAATTTATTACAGGTCCGCCTGATAACCGTAGTTGTTAAACGAATTTTAGACTAAAAGGCTCGCTCGTAATTTTCTTTCGATCGAGACTTTCTAAGAAATATTTAATTCACGAATTTTTTAGAAAAAATTTAGAAAAAAAAAAAAAACGAACTTCATTTTAAGAAAATAATAATAGACGTATAATTCGGTTTGTGATAAATACAAATTACGTACGCGAATGAATTTTATTTAATAATCGTACAAATTCAAAGGCAAAACAGCTATCAATCCTTGGAATCAATCTAATAATAAGAAAATGTATACTCGTCGTTAAATGAAGTTTTGCATTTGTTAAACATTTTTTGTTTTTTTATTTTCATTTATTTGATTTAAATTTCGTTGTTTTTCAAGTAAATAAATAGTTTTGTAATATGGGAGGTACTAGAAGGATTATGTAGAAAAACGCGAAGAATAGATTTTAAATTTTAAATTTCATTAAGTATTATACTATTCCTTCAAAAAATATAAAATCATTATTTATCGTTTATTTTCTCGCGGAATTTATTGTAACCATCTCCCTCTCTCTCCTCAATAACATGTACTATTAGTGTGTTCCAGTTAAATATTTCTGCCGTCTATCGCTTCTAATAGAATTACATATTCGACGTGTAATAAGTATAAAGGCGAGTTGGATTGCTTATTGGGGTTTAACCTACTTTAGATTTGATTATTTACTTAAAATTCAATGTAACTCGGGTTTACTGTTATAATTCAGTTTTGTTTGAACCCCCTCTTCAACCAAGTCTGGCTACGCCACTGACAAGGAATAGCCTGAAATATATATAAAAGTAGTTTAGAGTATTACTGAATGTAATAAAAAAAAACATATATATATATATATATATATATATATATATATATATATATATATATATGGGAACATTATACATCTAGTATGAGCAAAAAAAATTTAAAAATATTTACGAAATTTGAACTATACGAACGATTACAAAACGGAATTAAGTTTTCTCGAGGTTGTTTTTAAAATAAAAATGCCTCCGCCGACGATCTATTAAGTTCGAATGTTGAATTTTCGATTAATTAGGTGTGATGGAATGCAATATATAAAAATGAAAATGATGTGACAAGTCACTTTATGGAAAATACTGTAAAGAAGAAAAACAGAATATAGAAAGAATTACAGATAATACAGAAATTTTACACGTAGAATGTAAATTGTGGTTGTGGGGCTGTACCAGCCAAGTCGAATCGGGATATAATGCAACGCCGTCAAAACATCATCTTTTTTTTTTTTTTTTTTTAATTATTTATAATACTGGGAGCTGTCCACCAAGGACATTTAGCAGTACGTTTAAAAGAATTGAGCATGAGGGGACAAGTATCCAGCGATACCTACCCGATTACGACGACCCTAAACGAGGTCCTGCGGTTTCTGACGTTTTAGTCTCCTTATGTCACCGGTGGTATCAAGCAATCCTCTAGCAAAAGTATTCGGGTGGCTATCGAGTCTTCTTGCGTGTCTTTTAGCGTGAACTTTTATGACCTCGGCCACATAATCTATACGTAAATCTCGATACAACGTTAGATTTGTTACATACCAGGGTGCCTTGGTTATCATCCGAAGAATTTTATTTTGTGACGTTTGTATTATTTTCAGGTTTGATTGTCCCAAAGTTGCACCCCATAGGTCCAGACAGGCCTTAGAACCACCGTATATATTAAACGTTTATTATCTGTCGTTAGTACACTGTTTCTCCCTATCAGCCAGTACATTTTTTTAACTCGAATATCTAATTCTTTTTTCTTCATCTGTATGTGATGTTTCCATGTTAATCGGCTATGTAATCCTAAGTATTTGACCGTTGATCGCACTGACAGATCGGTGCTATTAATCCTGACGGGTGGGGGTGTAACTTTTCTGTTGGTAAAATGGATATTGACAGATTTGTTTTCATTAATTCCAATTGTCCATTTTTTAAACCATATCTACGCCTTAGTAAGAGCTTTCTGTAGGTTGCTGCTAGCTATCTTCGGATCCGTGTGTGTTGAGATTACGCGCGATAGTTGATGCTTATACTCGCGTAACGATGACATTCATTCTGATCTTAATATGATGTTCATTAACGATGTCATTAAGCAATTCGCTGAATTGCACAAGCAGCGGTTGGACAGTCACGTCAATGCAGAAGCAAGACAACTGCTTCACAATTAAACATGGAATTAGACGACTTGTTCGTCGCCACCCCGTAGATTTAGTCTTGTACTATGTAAATCTATGTATAATGGATGCGTAGCCAATGGGATACGTACTCCACACTCGTTTTGTACTTAGTGGTTAAGTTAATTATTAAGTAATCATTAAGTTAAAGGGTGAGAATTATTTACTCAAATGGCTAAGATTGTATCTTAGTAACAGCCTAAAGGGCTGTATTAAAATAAGAAAAAAAAAAAAAAAAATAGCGTAAATTAGAAAAAAAATAAGTGTAAATTAGAAAAAAATTATTAGAGAAATTGCAAATTATGAAAACACAAAAGTAATAATAATTTATTAAATAATACGATTAATTTTAGTGAACCATTAATTTTAAAAAAATTAAATAAAATAAATAAATGAAAAGTTTTTTAATAAATTAAATTACATCTGGCTAGTCAATGTAAATCGATATATATATATATATATATATATATATTATATATATATATATATATATATATATATATATATATATGTGTGTGTTTTTATTATATTCATATTACCGTTAATTTATATGTAACGTGTTTTTTGTACATGTTTGAAAATGACGTGACTGTCGAAAAGCTTTGCGTTAATAAAATAATTGTTATTCTGATTAATTTTGTTTTTATTTTGTATTATTACGTTATCCTCATTTTCCATATTCTAGTTAACCGTCCCTCATAACTATTAATAAGCATATCATTAATAGGCTTCTTGCATTATGGCGGAAGAAGTGTGGTAGCTGACGGTCACAAACCAACAAACTGCGGCAAATCAAACATTCGATCTATCTTTGGATAACTTCACCTTCGAGCCCCAGAGAAGATTGGTCATCTCACCAGATTGCGCTTTACGCGTCTCACTCGTGCGTATCTTATTAATAAAATTTTGACTCCAGTGTGTTCTGGCTGTAACATTATACTCATCTGTCATACTCTTCGCTTCGAGCGTCTCTTAATCTTCCTCGTTCTCTTCATCTTATCTTCAAACATGACGCATATATTATTGCCGAATCTAATTACCTTCGTCCACCAATCTAATCCTTTTTTCCTACTGTAGATCTAGCCTTAGCTGCTGTACACGTCGCGTTAGTTTAATTTTATTAATTAATTAAATTAATTATTACATAAAGTACATTCGAATGTCGAAAAATATTCCACTAGGACCGAATGAAAAACCGATAAAAACTGATAACAAGTAATAAACTTTAAAACGAACTAACCGGTCTAGATTTCGGAATTTGACTTATACGGAAGAATTTGAAAATCGATCGTTTATTTCTAGAATTTCGAGGAAGTTTTAACCACCTGATTGTGGAGGTGTGTAAGATTTGAAAATTAGAATCAAGACTGAAGAAGCGTTCATTACGTATAAGTTCGTCAATAAAATCGAAATAAGTGTTTATATACGCCGTTATTGTTAATAATATTTTTAACGCGAATTTTTTTATTACTATTTTTACAACTAATACTACGGAAAAGAGATGATTTTATCAAATTTTTTTTAAAGGAAATAATCGATATTATTTTTTTTTTTGGGGGGGGGCACAATATTGCGAGTTAAATTGTTTTTTTTTTATTTATTTTATTTACAGACGTTCGATTACTAAGATCATTTGGGTCTAAGTGTAGGGTTATTATATGGTGTTAATTAATCCGGTGTCTGCAAGAAATGTTAATAATATATATCTATTTTTTGAGAGTAATCCTGTAGTACTTCTCCTAGCGAACTGGTTGATATATTTTATATTGTAAAGGTTTCGGTGGTTTGCATATTTTGCACATTACAGTAGTATGTGATTTATTATTATTGAAGTATTACATGTTGCGCATTTTGGAGCAATTGTTCAGTAGGTATTGCGATGTAGGTATGTGGCCTATTCGTAATCTAGTTTTAGCTAGTTCGTCGCGCCTTTTATTTTGTTCTGTGGTTTTTCCGGTGTCCCAAGATTTGATTTGAAAAAGATGTTTGTGTGGGTCTCCCAGTATTCCTGATATAAAGCGTTGACTTTTTGTGTTATGATTGAGTAGAGATCATTTGTGAGTGCAGATGTTATAATTTTTATGTTTTTTGATTTTATCAACCATTTCATTTGTTGCGATTCTCGAGTGCGCTGGAGTCCGAAGGAACACTATTTGATTTTTTTCTGTACGAGTTTACGGATGACGAATTTTATGTATACAATATCTAAGTTAGTATTTTTAATCAGTTTCCGAATCTGTTGTAGAACGGATATTGAGTCGGATCATATTATAAAGTTACTCTTCGTGTTTCTCTATATTTTTTAACGTTTTGTGTATAGCTATTAATTCATCTGTGTACACAGATGTCCCCGTAGGTAAGTAGTATGCTTGTGTTCTGCCCTTTATAATGTAAGCAGAAGCGGTTTGATTTAGAGTCTTAGAAGCGTCGGTGTATATTTGAGTGTAGTTTCTGCTGACAAGTTCGTTAAATCTAGTTTTCAGGATGTGCGGTAATGAAGGTAATCGACAGAATAAATTTTTGATAAAACACGCAATGAGATGTTATCATTTTTGTGTAAGTATATTGAACACACAGTTAATTTTTGCCCAGAGATGTAGACCGAGGCTGTGTAATAGTTTCCAGATTTGTACTCGATGATTGTTATTCAGAATAGAATTTATTTGATATCGCGAGTAGAACATCTCTGCTAGCCGCAGACCTACGTAGTCTTGCCTATAAATTTTATGTATTTTTAGACTAGTTATATCTGTAGGTTTTAATTTAGTCTCTTGCAATCATCAAACGATCGGGTCATTTAGCGTGTAATTAGTATTTGTAATTCTGGGTATTTGTTTTTGTAGCTGTTTCCAGTATATTATTTTATTCATTTTGATTAATAAAGTTCGTTATTACGTTTACTTGTTGGGTATTTCCTTAATTTTTTGGTTGAATTTCTTTTTATTAAATTGCTTACCCTTATTTTAAGAGAGTTGTTAATAATAATAATAATAAGGGGGTTTAATATCGGTTAACATGTGCGAATTTGTTTTAGGTTCGTCTTCAGTTATATCTGAGAGGAATTTAACGAAATAGGGGGCTTTGTGTTTACTTTCTTTTTGAATTGGTTTT
Source organism: Coronaproctus castanopsis (assembly GCA_032883995.1). Classification (NCBI taxonomy): domain Eukaryota; kingdom Metazoa; phylum Arthropoda; class Insecta; order Hemiptera; family Monophlebidae; genus Coronaproctus; species Coronaproctus castanopsis. The sequence continues at coordinate 75,333,696 of CM065054.1, read as the reverse complement.
AACCGTTGTTATTTCGATTGTTTTATTGTATTTCCTTCTGAAGGTAGATGCTTCCATGTGACTGTTGATTTTGAGGACAGTGAGAGGAGATGTGAATTCTTTCTTTATAAAGCAGAACATAGGTGCGCTGGTTAGGAATGTAGTTTCTTCGTATTCTATCACTAACGAACTCGGTACTTTATTTATTTCGTCGGGATAGAACTGTCTGCGATAAGTATGTGTGAGTATTTATTTTCTTGAAAGCCTGCTCCTAGATAACTAATTCGCGAAGTTGGATGTATATTTAGCTGTTTTAATTCCTTTTTCGAGAATTGAGCTATACACTGGCACGTATGTTTGAGATAAAAGAATTCATTTGGAAGGATTAATCAGTCTTCTTAATTCAATTACGTTTCCTCTAATGTTTATCGATTTATGTGTTTGAAGTAAAATGTCTAATTCGTCTTTATTTGTAAGAAATACACAGAAACGATTGTTTGATAAAGGCGGCTCGTATATATCATTTGGGGGATATAATTTCGCTTAGCTTTTCTACATAATCGAATTGCCTGACTCCGTCTATTCTATTTATTATTAGTGCACTTTTTCTTATCTAATACCTGTACTTTGGACAGCTGCTTTATTAGCGTAGCTTATAGGGGAATTTAAAATTTCGGCTGTGTGTGTAGTGTGTCTCGTTAAGTGTTCCAGTGTTTGAGGTAGCGAGCGGTGTATTTACATTAAGATTATAATTTGAACTTACCGGTCTGGCGGAATTGTTTAAGCGGTTAACGTGTCATCCTATTGAATGGTATGATTTCGTCCGATGCATTAGTCAGAATTATCGGCACGTGTGATTGAGACTGCCCGCTGCAGGGGCCGTCGGCGAAGCCATTGTTAGTTACTTATTTTCCATCCTATCTCAGGTGTACTTGGTATAACACTACTGTACATTACTACTAATACTACTAAAAAAAGATCGGAATAACTCGCGAACTGTAGTATATTAAAACACGAAAGAAACGTCAGACCGCGTAACAATTAAGTTTTCCAGTTAAATTGTTCTTATTTTACGATTAACGTTTAGATCTGTAGAATAATTTTCCGGACCGACACAGACCTATTCGATTTTTCGCGAAATTAGATGAACAGAATCTGAAAGAATGATATACAATCTGCGTAAGTAGGCTTACGAAAAATCTTATAAGTACGCTAATTATAGGTTATTTTTATTTTCTTATTTATTACTGTAAGCTGACCGACGAGATCGTTAAGCAGTAGTTGAGAGAAGATCGTAACAAGAATGGTATAGTACCCGCTTGGTACACGCCCGATAACCACAACATTAGATTAAGTCCAGGGGTTGCATCTTGTATCGCCAGCCGTGTCCAAACAGCCCTGAAGGATATTTGGATGATTTTCCAGCCTCATAGCATGGCTTTGTGCATAATGACCTTGCGTACATAAAGAATGTTTAAATCGTGGTGAATGTGATCCGGTTTGCTACATATCCAAGGCGCGTTTTTGTTATCAGTCGAAGAATTTTATTTTGGCCAACCTGTATAGTTCTTACATTAGTCGGCTTTGCACAAACCCACAGCTGCACCCCGTATATCCAGACAGACTTTAAAATCGCAATATAGATATTTGTTGTCAATATACAACACGCTATTTCTGCCCATTAACCAGAATAGTTTTTTAACACTTGCATCTAATTCTCAAGATAAGTATCGAGAAAATTAAGAACGACACATCAACGAAATGTTCTTCAAAAAAATAATTTTAATATCGGTATCATTACTAATCTTAGTATGGAGAAATTTTTTCAGCCGCCTGTTGGAACCATTCCAACAAAAAAAAAAATAAATAAATAAATCATGTCGTCTACGTAATGGTAGTAGTATACGAAAATTGTTAAGAATTTAGGCTTGCATCGAAATAATTTTTCTTTACTGATAGAGGAAAATACCTGTACGAAACTAGCTTATTCAATCAGCTCTAGTATTTCCGAATCGTACCTTCAATCCTGTAGCGTGGCTAGAGCACGAGCTTCTATACGGAAGGTACTGAGTTCGAATATCGCGTGGAATGCAATGGCAGATCACCACTCACACAACCATGTGCGCGCTAGTAACAATATAGTACACTACGAAAAAAAAAAACCAACAAAAAAAACGGGCCTACAATATCGTGATTACAATCAGTTCTCCCGGCTGTATGCGTCTACCTACACTAACGCTGTATTAATGATTCATTGTGCAAAAAAATATCCACAGGTAAGTAGTTACCTCTACCTCGGACACGGAGACGGCATTTAATGATGATGATAGTAATCAATTGCGCGCGTTATAATATTTAGAATCGAAACGATTATTATCGCGTCTGTCATTCGAATGAGGAAATTCATCCGTTACAGATTTATTCCGAATGATTTGAATCGATATAAATAACATTTATTTAATATAACTTCCGTTATCTCTATTTCGTATTATTATTATTATTATTATTATTATTATTATTAGCCATAGTGAACGATAATAATTCTAACTATTTGTATAACTTACAATTATTTGTATAACTTACTCTAAATATACATTATAATATATACATATACACATATCGTACCTACATATATATACATAATTTAACGCATAATTATTATCTAGCCCTGATACTGGGCAAAGGCCTCCCTCAAACGGTCCCATTCGAGCCGGTCTCCAGCTACTCTATGGTATTGTTTATTTTGAAGCATTTTAGTTATATCATCCTGCCATCTTAATTTTTGCCTACCTTGTCTTCTTTTATTATAGTTACACCATTCTGTGACTGCTTTTGTCCATTTATTATTTTTCATTCTAGCTACATGTCCCGCCCAATCCCATTTAAGTGCTTTTATAACTCTGCTAAAATTATAGCTAAATTTCAACCTATTCCTAATTATTTTTAAATTTACTCTATCTTTTAGCTTAATACGTAGCATCGATCTCTCTAATGCGTTTTGCATTTTATTTATTTTATCTTTTGTGTTATTTGACAAAGTCCAGGTCTGGCATCCATATATAAGAGTTGGCAAGATACAGGTATTCATTATTTCGCTTTTTACCCTGTTGCTATATTTCCCCTTGAAAATATACTTCAAAGACCAATATTTCTTCCAAGTAATATTAATTCTTCGCTCCACCTCTTTCCTTGTACTATTTTTCGACGATATTAACTGACCTAAATAAATAATATTATCTACTTTTTCTATTAGCTTATTATTTAATTTCAATTCTTTTGTTTCACATCCGAAGGTTAACATTTTTGTTTTATCCCGATTTATGCTTAAACCTGCCTCCTTCCCTATCTCATTTAGTTCGTTTAACATAATTTGTAATTCCTCCACCTTTCCCGATATCAATACTATATCGTCGGCAAATCTAAGATTGTTTAAAAATGTTCCATTTATTTTAATACCCTTATTTTCCCAGTCTAATTTCCTAAACACTTCCTCTAACGCTGCATTGAACAATATTGGTGAAAGCGGGTCCCCTTGTTTTACTCCTCTCTCTACTACAAAATATCTTCCAGTTTTATCAGTTATTATTCTTGCTCTCATTCCTGTATACATATCCTTTATTATTGCTCTATAGTTTTCTGGGACCCCTTGTTTTCTTAGTGCTGTTAGTAGGAAATTGTGATCAAGCGAATCGAAAGCCTCTATTTCGTATACTAATCTTATATTTATATGTTGCGCTGGATTAAATTCCGGGATCTAATTTGAATATTATTTTCATATAAAGAAATTTATACATCGATACATATGTACGAGTTTTTATAATCCTAGATGGAAAATTCTCGTTACTTTTATCGTTGCCCGATATAGCTAATAATTGTTTTACATGGTTTAACATAATTTTAATCGCTATTACTCTGTGAAAAAATCTTATTAACATTATAAATCTTTCGATTTTTTTAACTTGTCGTAGTAAATGCTATAGATTAAATATATATATATATATATATATATATATATATATATATATATATATATATTGCTGTTGCTGCAACTAATACTGCGAGGAAAAATAGCAAGGAAACGAAGTCGGGGTAGACCGAGGTTATCCTGGATGCAGAATATAAAAAACTGAACGGGGAATCGGAGAAATAAGAAGACTAACAGATACGGCCCTATATGCATGGGACAGTTTGGTCGTCAATATCCGCTGAGTGGATATGACAAAAGACGAAGATATAGATATATATATCTATATTTATTATTATTAAATATAAACGTCATAATTATAAAGACTAAGTAACCTACTGAATAGTTTATGGTTACTTGTACTGGTTATATATAGCATAGCACGTTGAGTACGGAGCGGCCTCCCGTCTAATCGCCGAAGTTAAGCAATAGACTTAAATGGGTGACCACCGGCCGGCTCAGTATGTGTGTTTTGTGGTATCTCCCAATTTGCCTGGCCCGCACGGGGGATTATGCTATTTTCTCCCCAATCTTATTGATTGGGGAGACCTACGCCCAGCAGTGAACCGATATAGGTAAAAAATATATATATATATGACCTTAACACTGAAGTGGTCGCGCGGACTACAATAGTAGTTCAGCACTTTTCTTTTGTTATTTTTTTTTTTTAATTGTGCGAGTTTAGAGGATGAGATTTTTATTACCTCCCTGTTATGATGCATAACATGTCCTTGCTTTGGTAATCAGTTTCTGCGTAGTTTTTAAATTATTTACGTTTTTCTCACGCGGATTACAATAGTAGTCCGCGCGACCAGTAACGTGATAGTTCACCTTTGTTAGTGTTGAGTTCGGTATTTGAAACTGTATCCCTAGCATTTTTTTTTTTTTTTTTTGTATTCAGCGTCGAATTTTATTTTAGTTATTTATTTTTCATGATATCTTCGTGCTTTGTGTAGTAAAAATATGAGTTACACCCTCGATAAAGTACGCAAGTGGTTAGGCATCTGACTCTGATTCGGAAGAAATTCTTGGCTTAGCGGATGAGGAAGAAAATGAAGAGGATGTTGTAGAAGAAGAAATATTTCACGATGATGCATAGATGAAGAAAATAAAGTAACAACAACTTATCTCGGGAAAAATACGGTGACCAAATGGTCAAAAACTGTAGTAGCCCGGACTTCTCGGACGCGGCGACAAAATATTATTTCATCGACCGGGTCCAGCTGGAAATGCTAAAACTGCTGTTACTCCTATCCAGTGCTTTGAATGCCTATTTGATGATGTCATAGTAAGTACAATAACATTATGCACCAATATCTACATTCGAGAAAAAGTTACAAACAAATATGAAAGAGAAAGAGATGCAAAGCTCACGGATGAATGTGAAATAAGATCACTAATTGGTATATTGTATATGGTGTTTTGAAGGCAGGAAGACGTAATATTACGGATATGTGGGATAACAGTTGTGATACTGGTGTAGATGCGACGTATGTAACAATGAGTGAACATAGATTTTGATTTCTCATGCGCTGTTTACGTTTTGACGATATTAGAGATAGAAACGCTCAAAACGACAAACTAGCTGCAATATGTATTTGAAAAATTCCTGATAAATTGTCAAAAGTGTTACACAGCGATGGACTATTTGACAATAGATGAGCAACTAATAAGTTTCCGTGGCAATTGTACCTTACGACACCCAAGCAAGAATAGATCATTCTAATATCATCAATGCACTAAAATATCGATCAATCTATAAAGGAACAAAAAAAAAACCTGAAATCGTCACAGCCTACAAATGAAACTAAATGCGGTGTTGATCTGTTGGATAGAATGTGTAGTCAGTATAATGTATCTAGAAACTCCCGTCGTTGCCACTAACCGTATTTTTCAATTTATCGAATATTGGTGGAATTAATGCCCGCGATATATACACGGATAATAATACTAGTAATATTATAAGCCGAAGTAATTTTTGAAAACATTAGCTTTAGAATTAATGAAACCAGCTATTGACGAATTAACCAGCAGATGATACCCAGGCAAATCAGGGAACGTGGTCAGCAACTACTGAAGGTTGATAAAGATGAATGTACTCCACCTGAAGCAAAGAGAACAACACCAGATGTTTGTTATTTATGTGGTCGAGCTAAAAATAAATCAACGAGAAAATCGTGTCATAAATGCAAAAAATGTATAATGACCACTGCCAAGTAGTGTGTAATACATGTCTTCTGTAATTTATTTATAAGGTAATATTCTCACATTTATTCAATTTTTGTATATGTTCACCGTATCTTAGTATACTTTTTCATTTCATCCATTATTCATATTATAATCTGGGGGTTTATAAATATGAGTTTTCTTGTCAAAAACTGTTAAAATATGATGCGCACAAAAAAAAATAATACAAATCATATTTACATCACTAAAAAAAAAAGGAAAATCGTGGTGGACTACACTCACGCAATAATACTTCGCGCGACCACTGTAGCGTTAAATACTTTATTAATAAATGTTGGAAAATATTCCGATAGAACTATCTCATCGAAAAGCAACGATCGGTCTATATTATACGTTAATTTTAATTCATTCCATTTAGAACATACATATATATATATATTATATGATGAACATCTTGTTTATCATTACCTGAACAGTTATTACAACATATATTATTATTAATAATCTTTAATTTGTTTAAGTAGTATGCAATAGAACCGTAGTTAATATGTGACATATGTAAAAGTTAATATTAAAATGTTTATCTTTAAAACGAGCTAAGATATCGGGGGAAAAAAGTTTTAATTAATTTACCCTTAGCTTCTGTATCGTATTTAGATTTAAATTATCGATATATTTGAAATTACTGTTATTCAGTTTACCACATCGAGTTAGTTTTCGTTTTCGAACATAATGAATCCCTTTTTAATATATATATATATATATATATATATATATAAGCCCATTGGCAATACACGTGCTAAAACTGGTAGAGAAGCATTAGATACAGTCATATACGATGATGATAAATCTATTAGAAATTTTCTACGATTAGAATTAATATTACGAGTATATTGTTTATTTAAAATACGGTTTAATAGCGACTGTATTAGTCCTTTCAATAAAATTAGCTTAGCTTGTCATTTAAACCGTATATAATTTGCTGTAATCGATTTAAAAATATAATAATGTTTATTAACGTTATCATTTATATAACGTTATGTGCTTAGGGGAAAATTTGTCTATAATAAAACCCACATATTTAATAGATGTAACAAGGATAAAGTTGAAATTATTAAACTTAATATTATTATATAGAATCATTTGTTCGTCGTGTAGAACAACGACGTATGACAACCATTATATGCGATTTGTTAACTGCGAAATTTGAAGTTTAAAGAATGAACAATTAAACAACGCTTATTAACTAACTCGATGCATCTGTCAACATGAGCGGAAAGATCAACTTTGCCAGACATAGATACAGTATAAATAAATCGTCAGCGTAACTGTACAATCTGACGTTGCGATATAAATTGCACATATCGGAATTATTAAATATAGTACGCGGACCGATCCTTGCGGTACACCGTGATCGCTTTCAACAATGATAGTGTCATAGGTTCATTATCAGATAAATAATTATAAATTAACTTTACGACGTTAAGACTGAAACTATTTGAAATTAACGGTATCGATAATAACTCGGCGATTATACGATTATTAAAAACACCTTCAATATCGAAGGTACTATAGAATATATTTTTTTTTCGTTTAATATTAAGAAGTAAATTATCGTTAACATCGTGGACCGCAAGTTCGGTAGAAAAATATTTTCTAAAGCCTTACTGCTGGTTACTGATTCAATAATGGCGATTTGTCGATTTCAGCGTTAATAAGGAGCTTAAGTATAATTTTTTCATACACTTTGCCTAGTGTATTTCACAGACGAATAGGTCTTAACACTTTCGATACCCAGGATTTTTGCAAAATCATTCCTCAAAATACCCGGCATTTCAAGCTTTTTTTGCGGACTTGTAATTCGATGAATTATTATTTTAATGTAATTATAATGCTACCACCAGAAAGAGGAGGATTTTATCTTCGAAAATATATATAAATATCCTTATTTTATTTAAGTTAACACTAATTAATATAGATGCCAGAAAATGATGTTTTTGATTTATCAGAAAACTATAGATTTATTTTATTTTTATACCGGTGAACTCGGGCCGGGTCGTACTCGGGCGAACCAATTAAAGCCCCTGTAAAGTCTACCCCGAGCTAGACTCGGGGATGATTTATGACATGCCCGACTCTAACTCGGGCTTCTCTATAGAACATACTGCAAATCATTATATATGTAAGTTATTTCAATCATGTAACAAATTTTATTATATAGTTCTAATGAGAAACAATTATTCATAATAATTATAAATGTTATACATACATACATACAAATATATATGTGCGCGTGTGTGTGTGAGAGTGCATGTGTACATACATTTAGGTCTAACAATAATTTGCTTTGGTATGATAATTCCGAAAACATTCTGGAAAACATAAGCCAACTTCGCAGTCTGGACACCACCAGCTAGACTCTTTTCTTATCCGTTGTCCAGTTTGTGCTTTACTCTTATCAGCACATACTTTACACGTTCTTGTAGGATTGTGTTTCTTCTCAGTTAGCGGTACCTTGGCAGGAAAGTGCCTTCCAAGTATTCTGCACATAGATGTCACTATCATTTAATATATTATTAAGAGACATTTTTTTATACAAAAAAACTATGTAACAGAAAATTCGGCACAAGAAAAAAGATTCTAATCAGTCTAAAAAGTATAAAAGTAAACAAACTCGATATGGTCGAAGAAATGTTCGCATACATCATCTTAGACTTCACAAACTGTCAACAGAGAGCGCTACATCAAATAAATTATGTTATAACTACTGTATATTATATTCCACAGTGTTTATGAACGAGTAAAATGAACAACAAACGATCCATAAAATTAAAACCATAAAACCGAGCAGGACTCGGACAAGGTATAATGACGAAAAAAAATCATCCCCGTCTCTGACTCGGGCAAGGTATTGAAAGTGTTAAATATTTATTCGGTTTATTTAACATAAATCGCAAATGTTGTAACGTCGTTTTAAAATTTTCATCCGATAATAATTAGCGTCATCTGTCGGTGTTTTTACGTATTACATCGATATCACATTTATGCGTTAACTTAAAGAGAGCGCTCTCAAATTCCCATTTTTTCCCATCACTCGTACTAATCGCCCTTTCGAAGAGAGTATACATGCCGATACAATTCTCCTATACAGTATAAAAATATAAAAGCGAAAAGTTTTTTTTTTTTTTTTTTTTTCAAATCAATAATACATTTTATAGTATGGAATTTAAAGCGATAATCAAGTTTTATGCCACTTCAAACTCCATTTACAATAATGATAACAATAATTCAATAATGTTAAATATATTGTAACAGAACATTTTAATCAACATTTAATAATTCATTCTTAATGTATCATTAATAATTATATCTTAAATTGTAATATTTTCAAAATAAAGTTTTAAATAAATGTTATTTACTAATATAACAAATTATAAGTTTTTCTGTTATTTATCTCGTCTACTATAATCTAATATTCCTTTAACATTGCACAATTTTCATACGTGGTAACAGGTGCCCTCAAAATTACATGTAATATAATTTTCCGTTTATGCTATGCCAAATCGTTTTAAATATGTTTTTAAGCTACCATGGTCAGTGATAAATTGTACGTTATAATAATTGGTGGTGGGACGAACTGTTTGTTTTTAAGTCTTTCACTTAAATCTTTAAATCTGGAAAGTGCTAATTCATTATATTGATTCCACATTTTTGGATATTATTAAAATATAATGTTAATTTAGTACAATTTTAAACTGTTTAACATTGATTTGTTTACCTTCGTACATAAATTTTTTATTAATATATCTAACTTGATTAAATTCATGTTTCGTTTTAACATTGTTTTGAAATACTTGATATGTTTTTTTTTTTATTGTTTTTTTTTTTTAATTTCTAAGTCAATGGGTATATAATTCCTGCAACCGCTATTGATGACCAACTCGTATTGTATGCTTTGATCATTTTAATTGCTATAATTCGATAGGATCTTATTAATGTTATAAACTTCTTAATTTTTAACATATATATGAATACTTCTACAATAAATTATATTTGGCATTATTACAGATTTATATAATATAATTCCTTTTTTATAATTATTTCTGTTATTATCATCGTATAATTTATTGAATATGCACGTGAATTTATTTTGTTTTTTACGTTATCGAAATGGTTATAAAATTTTAAGTTGTTATCAATTGTTATACCCAAATACTTTATACTTGTTATGCAATTTAAATTAATACCATACTGTAATAGATTTAATTTTTTCTTTTGGAATTTTCTATTGAATAATAAGTAATTTGATTTGGGCATATTCGTATTTAAATTATATTCATTTAAAAATTGTTCAATTTTATTGTATATGATACAAATGTTTTTTTTTTCTATATTTATTTATTTTTTTTCCGTGATGATCAAATTCTCGAGAATACAATACTCCATAAATACGATCCTAATACCGATCCTTGCAATATTCCTATCACTATCAGGTGCTTTTTAATATATGTATCAATATTTACTAACGTGTGTATCTTTTATAAAAATAATGATTTAATATGTTTAATAAATTGTGATCAACGCCCAAATTTTCCATCAATGACATTAATTTATTTAAATTCAAACTACGGAATACTTTAGTAATATCCACAGTTACAAGTGCTGCATTATAATTGATCTTTGTTGGTTATATCTTTATCGTTATTAATTTTTTTTTCATTTCTGGAGTATATATTTTTCAAATATTTTACTAATATTTGATAGTAAAGATTAGGTTTATTTGCCATATACTCATCCGCGTACACTATCTGATTTCCTCTCCGAAGCCCTCCAATTATTCCCCCGAATTATATAATTCCTTAACTCTTCTAACCTCATCTACTACATCTAACTGTTAATTCACCAGTGCCTTAATAGCCTCGGTATTTACACACGGTACTATAAAATTAAAAATAAAATAAATAAATAAATAAATAAAGAATTTCGCGCTTTTTAACGGCTAAATTTAAACAAATATAATATTTTATATAGATATAATATGTTATCTATCTACATATATATATATATATATATATATATATATATATATATATATATATATATATATATGTATATATATATATATATATATATATATATATAGATAGATATAGATATAGATAGATATTAAATGTTAAAAACGATAATACTAATAGACACTATACAGAATATATCCACAAATAAAAATAATGAAATATCAACAAATGCAAGAAGAATATAATAAACAAAAAGAAATAGGGAAACAATATCATAAAATTCAGATAAAAATAAAACCCCATATGGTTTTGGAATAACTCATCACAATGTAGCAGACACTTTTTAACAACAATTATCCGATTAAGAATAGGACATAATAAAACATCGACACATCTAGCCCGAATACACATAATTAAAAATAATTTATGCGATAAATGTCAAGAGGATGACGATCATACCATATGGAAATGCGAGAAATACAAACTAAATCGAAATAATATGATACGGGAATTAATAAAATACAAATACACACTTACTCTAAATGTAGAATCAATAGCAAGTGATCTAAACAATGCAGAACCAGTCAAAATCATATATAAGTTCATAGTCCAGAATAATATATAAATATAATAACCCAACTATAATAGCTTAAAACAAGAAAATGATCCTATAAATGGTCAAAGCGACCTATGGTGCAGGCCAAAAAAAAAAAATTTATATATATATAATGGTGTGTGAGGTTTGTGTGTGTATTCCATCAACTTAAACGCGAATATATTAGATTTTCTTTCACGAAACGATTATTAATAAAACACACTAGCTAACCTAAAGCGAGATTTGCAAAACGTTATCTCACACGCTACAGATGGAGTCAACCGAATTTTGTTCTTTTTTGCTTTCACCAAGGTAACATTACTATATATATATATATATATATATATATATATATATATATATATATATATATATATATATACACACATATATAGCTGATTAGTCTAATATTTATTCAAATAGTTTACTATTCACGAACGGTGTTCATTATCATATTTCTTCGAGTCCACCGATTTCCATTTCTCGTAAATTGTTTTTCAAAGAACAGACGTTATATTGGAGATGAAAAATTGACCCGTTTATTCGTTATCCCGGGAGTTATATATATATATATATATATATATATATATATATATATATATATATATATATAATATATTTTTTAACGAAGTTAGATTATATTTCGGGTCCGCCTAATAATATGAAACATCTACCTAACGGTGCACCGCCGGAAGGAACTGATGCGATATCCACATAGATATGCACAATACTATTCAGATATCTGCTCCACTATCTAGACCGTTTCGATACTGTTTATTAAGAATCGTCCGTGATCTATTGATTTTAGTCTAATTTTTCTCTTCTTCTTCTTATTATTATTATTAACTTCAGTTCTTTTCTTAGATAATTTTTATAACACACACCCACACACAGATATATATATATATATATATATATATATATATATATATATATATATAATTTTATATAATAAAATTATTTCATTCGTTTAATAAAATACAGCGACTAAAAATTGTTACGAGTTCCGACTTTAAATATATTCTCCAAAAGGAAGGTTTCGATTTCCCTTTCTTTTTTATAAATATTAATTTTTTAATGTACTTTATGAAAAGCATGCGGACGCTTTATTTCTGCAATCTTAGATCTAAACTAAATAAGCAGTATTTTTAACATGCGCAGGGAAATAACCCAATGACTAAATTCTGCTAATTATATTAATTAGTAGCGACCAATTTATGAAGTTTGACGCGTTTCAAACCTTCTGAGGTCCTGACGGGTAGGCAAACGTGCCGATACATCCGAATTCGGTTGGTAAGAAAAACGTTTCTGATTCTGTCGAGCGTAATCATATATTATATTTCGTTGATCCATTTGATCGGTAGATCTGCATGGTGAACTAACGAGCATTAGTGATCAGCCGAAGAAATTTATTCGGAGCTGTTTGAAGTACTTTTCGATTGGATGCTTCAGCACATCGCCATATTTGTAGTCCGTATAAGTCCATATTGGACGTATAACAGTTCTATATATTAGGTATTTGTTCTCTAGCTGATGTCCAATGAGCCGGTAAATTTGACGTATTTTACTTCGTATTTGGACAACTTTATATGATCGATATGCGTTCTCCGCTTCAATTTTAAATCTATATGCATACTTAAATATTTCGCAGAATTTTTAGAAATGAATACGCGGGGTACTGTAAAACGTGTGCAGGTGCAGGACATTATAAATATTTATTCATAAATGCCTGCAAATTTTAAACTTACTTCAGAAATGTTTTGGAAGGGTTGGTTTGCAGGCGCTAAAAATATTTATTTTATGTTTAATTGAATTATTCTTCAAAATCCTCATTAACCGGATTATGGATAATTTTAGAGAAGAAATGAGATTTTAATTAAATTAAAAATCGAGTTAAATGTCAAACGATAACAATAGGATTTATTTTATTGTTATTCATAACTATATGTATATATATTTAATTTTTTTATATATAATGTGGAATGTAGTGATTTTTTACAAAAAATCAATTGAAAATTAGTTAAATCACTAATATTTATTTTCTTAAAGAAAACACAATGCTTTTCGGCATTTACGCCATTATCAAGTGAAACATTTTTAACAAATCATAATTTTAAAAATATAAATTAAATATAATTACTTAAAAATATTTGATGGTGATTGTGAAAATATACTCCAAAAATTTCACAATCACCATCAAATATTTTTAAGTAATTATATTTAATTTATATTTTTAAAATTATGATTTGTTAAAAATGTTTCACTTGATATTGGCGTAAATAAAGCTTTGTGTTTTCTTTAAGAAAATAAATATTAGTGATTTAACTAATTTTCAATTGATTTTTTATATGTATATATATATATATATATATATATATATATATATATATATATATATATATATATATATGTACACTTGTAATAGAAATATAATTTGAAATAAATAAATAAATAAAATAAAATAAATAATTAAAATGTTACGGTGATTACTAACAGTGTAAAATGTGTTTGTGTGAGTAATTTTATATCTTATTCATTTGTACACGTTTATGAGCGAACGTTAATACTTTTCCTAATGTATTTTTCGTAGTCCATAATTGGTTTTATTAACTTGGGCTTCGTCGAAAATTAATAATTTATTTCAAATCTAAAGTGTTTTTTAATATTCAGTTACTCACGACACGTCGCACTTACTGGCGTATTAACGTTATAATTGTATTTTAATAATCCTCAGAATTTTGTAAATAGATAATAAAATTCAAATTAAAGCATTATTGTCGTTATTATTATTACGATTACTCGCGTTAATTCGTATTTTATCATTTAGTACGTATTAATCGAAAAACAGTCGTTTTAATCAGACGAATAAAGTAATTATCGTTACCGTTTGTTATAATTCAGAAAATTAAATAAAGCTTTTTAATTTTAATCACGAGCCGTAAAATTGTACCTCATTCCGAACCAATCTTTGCCAAAGTCTTAACATACGTACCAAAAACTGACTATGCCAGTAGTAAAAATAGATTCCCTCATATGCAACTACTACAATTACTCCGGAATAATATTATGTACACGCTGTATATATATATATATATATATATATATATATATATATATATATATATATATATATATATGTATATGTGTGTACATGTTAGTAATATGTCTATAGGGTCACATCTCATTCATTGAGACTTAGCTAAGTAATTCATATGTGGCGGAGAGTATAATCCACATTTATTCACAACGAAATTTCGAGGGAAGCAAATAAAATTGAAAGTCTCAACGAGCGAGACGTGACTATATAGACACATTACTAACATATACACACATATACATATATAATATACATGAATACAACTTGTACATAATATTATTCCGGTGCGATAGTAGTAGTTCGGTGCGGGGGAATTTATTTTCACTACTGGCATAGTCAGTTTTTGGGATGTACGTTAAGACTTGTACATAGGTTGGTTCGTACGTATCGAATGCGGTACAATTTCACGACTCGCAAATAAAATTAAGAAGCTTTGTCTAATTTTCTGCACCCTAACAAATGGTAACGATAATTACTTTATTCGTCGGAATAAAACGATTGGTTTTCGATTAATAAATGCCAAACGATAAAATACCAATTACCGCGAGTAATAGTAATAATAATAATAATAATAATAAAAACGACGATAATCATTTAATTTGTATTTTATTATCACATTGAGAAAATCCGAGAATGATCAAAATGATCTTATAACGTTAATACGCCTGTAAGTGCGACGTGTCGTGAATAACTGAATATTAAAAAACACTTTACGTTTGAAATAGATTATTAATTTTCGATGAGCCCGGGGGGAAAAAAAGCCAATAAAACCAATTTTGAACTACGGGAAAATACATCAGGAAAATTATTAATGTTCGTTCGTAAATGTTTAAAAATGAATAAGACATAAAATCACTTTGCACGGACACAATTTATGCTGCTAATAATCGCGATAAGATTTTGCTTATTTTATTTGATATATTTTATTTGATTTATTTTATTTGATTTATTTGTTTATTTCAAATTACACTTCCATTACAAGCGTATGTATAAACGACACAAAGTAGGTAAATACGGGTAATTACCGGCTATGTGCATCATTGCACGAGCGCCGTATTATTTATAAATAACGACGAAATAAATGTTACTGACATTTAACTCGATTTTTAATATAATTAAAATATAATTTATTATCTTAAATTATTCGCAAAACGTTTAATGACAATTTAAAGAATAATTTAAATGCAAAATAAATATTTTTAACAGCTGCCAATCTCTCCTTTCGACATCTGCACATCTCCGAAGTAAATTTAAAAGTTGCAGACATTTATTTTAATGCCCTCTCCTAACGCCTTCATATCTCTTCTTCCGACACCTGCACAACATTAAAATAACCCGAAGTTAGTTTATAATTTGCGGGCTTTAATTTTAATGCCTCTATCCACGCCTGCGCATCTCTTTTTCCGACACATACACATCTTTAAAGTAATCTGAAGTAAATTTAAAATTTGCAGGGATTTATTTTCATGCCTCCCCTAAGGCCTGTATATCTCTTATTCCGATATCTGCGCATCTCCTGAATTAATATTGAGTATTCTCCAAATTTCGAGGCGCTTAAAAATAAATATTATAAAACCTCTCCTAACGTCTGGAAATCTCCCCTTCCGATACCTGCTTATCAGTAAAGTTGTCTGAAGTAGGTTTAAAATTTGCAGGCTTCATTTTAATGCCTTATTAACGCCTGCAAATATCCCATTTCGACACCTGCACCTCTTCCAAAGTAATAATGAGTATTATCAAAATTTGCAGCCGTTTAAAAATAAATATTTAAATGCCTCTTCTAAGTATATTTTGAATTTACATAATGGTTGTAATGATTTCGTCTGTAATAGTATAATACCGAGAAGTTTTTGTTACCCATCAACAACTTACAGACATCTTAACTAAGGATAACTGGATGTGTGATTGTGTAATTGGTTGATGAAATGAAAAAAAGAAAAAACTAATATATAAAAAAACGCGCAATGTCGCTCACTATGGCGAGACGGCGGACGCAGCTTCGCCCACACTTAAATCTCCCATTAAACAATTCTGGAAACTATGGCCATATATATATATATATATATATATATATATATATATATAAAGTTATTGATTGTGGAATGTAGTGATTTTTATTTATACTTGATTACTAAAAATAGTTAAAATCACTAAATTTATTTTTAATTATGCGAAGCTTTTCGGCAATTACGCCATTGTCAAGCTATATACAGTTAAAATTAATTAATATAAAATCATAACATATTAATTTAAAACTAAGTTTACAATTTTACAATTATGAATACTTTAAACTATCTGACCCTGACTGTGGTACACAACACAATCAATTGTCAGTAATATAAAATTTACAGAACAGTAGCTAGAAAATAATTATTTTATAAAAATATGTGTTTGAACAATGAAAAATATATATTTATGTGATTAAAAACTTAATAGTTAGGAATAATATTTTTACAATACACTTTTTAAAATTAATTCTTCCTCAAACTTTACCATTGAATTTAATAAATTATTTTTATCCCTTTCTTTTATTATTTCCATTTTTTCGAGTAGTTTTCTTTTTTTAAAATGTTTTTCCGTATGTAGAATTTTATAATTTTGATTAATATTATTTATTTTGTGTTTTAATTCTATACAATGTTTTCCAAATAATGATTTTTCATCATTATTTGTGTATGAGTTTAAATGTTCTTTAAATCTTGTTATGAATTGTCTGCCTGTTTCTCCTATGTATTCTTTTTCACATTGGTTACAATTTAATTTATAGACTCCTGAATTTTTTAATATATTTTTATCTTCTATTTTGTTATTATTTATTGATTTTAATAATGTATTATTATTTCTTATTGCTAAATCGATGTTGTATTTGTTAAATATTTTAATTATTTTATATGTATGACTACCTACATAATTTATTGAACCTAAATACTTCTTTTTTTCTTTTTCTATATTTATATTAACTTTAGTTTTGTTCCATATTTGATCAACTGTAGTAGGGTTATATTTGTTTCTTATTGCTATTTGTTTTATAATGTTTTTTTCCTTATTCAATTTATCCTTGTCTGTTAAAATTGATTTTGCTCTATTAATAAGACTTCTTAAACTTGCTAATTTATGCATTTTTGGGTGAAATGAATCTTTTGGTATTAATGTATCTGTTTGTGTAGGCTTTCTGTATATATCTATATCAATATTTTGATTAATAATGTTGATTTTTAAATCTAGAAAATTTATTATTTTACCTCCTATTTCTAATGTAAATTGTATGTTTTTATTATAATTGTTCAAATTGGATACAAAACTATTCAACTTATGATCATTATCATCATTATTACTCCATATTATTAAAATATCATCAACATATCTTTTCCATAATTTAACATTATTTATAAATATATTATTATTTTTAATGTTATTTTCTAATTTGTTCATATAAATATCAGCTAGAATGGGTGATAAAGGAGATCCCATAATTAAACCACTATTCTGTTTATAATATTTATTTTGAAACTGGTAACAAAATAGAAGATAAAAATATATTAAAAAATTCAGGAGTCTATAAATTAAATTGTAACCAATGTGAAAAAGAATACATAGGAGAAACAGGCAGACAATTCATAACAAGATTTAAAGAACATTTAAACTCATACACAAATAATGATGAAAAATCATTATTTGGAAAACATTGTATAGAATTAAAACACAAAATAAATAATATTAATCAAAATTATAAAATTCTACATACAGAAAAACATTTTAAAAAACTAAAACTACTCGAAAAAATGGAAATAATAAAAGAAAGGGATAAAAATAATTTATTAAATTCAATGGTAAAGTTTGAGGAAGAATTAATTTTAAAAAGTGTATTGTAAAAATATTATTCCTAACTATTAAGTTTTTAATCACATAAATATATATTTTTCATTGTTCAAACACATATTTTTATAAAATAATTATTTTCTAGCTACTGTTCTGTAAATTTTATATTACTGACAATTGATTGTGTTGTGTACCACAGTCAGGGTCAGATAGTTTAAAGTATTCATAATTGTAAAATTGTAAACTTAGTTTTAAATTAATATGTTATGATTTTATATTAATTAATTTTAACTGTATATAGCTTGACAATGGCGTAATTGCCGAAAAGCTTCGCATAATTAAAAATAAATTTAGTGATTTTAACTATTTTTAGTAATCAAGTATATATATATATATATATATATATATATATATATATATATATATATATATATATATATATATATATATATATATGTATAAGCATATAAATATTAGTAATATATGCATATATATATATATATATATATATATATATATATATATATATATATATATTAGTACACATATATGTTAGTACAGACACACATATATATAATTATTACATATATATGTATAGGCAAACGGATCTTATGATTTATGATGAAACCTATGGCACACACTGAGCAACTTTGCATCTTCTGATCTTTTTTTTTTCTGCTGTCTAAAATGTATCCACACTACCTTTAACATCCTTGGAATCGCACACCCAGTTATTCTTAGTTCAGAGGTCTGCAAGCTATTGATGGGTAACAAAAACTTCTCAGTATTGTACTATTACAGATGAAATCATTACAACCATTATGTAAATTCAAAATATACTTAGAAGAGGCGTTTAAATATTTATTTTTAAACTCCTGCAAATTTTGGAAAAGCTTCGCATAATTAAAAATAAATTTAGTGATTTTAACTATTTTTAGTAATCAAGTATAAATAAAAATCACTACATTCCACAATCAATAACTTTAATTTTGATAATACTCAGTATTACTTTGGGAGAAGTGCATGTGTCGGAATTGGAGATTTTCAGGCGTAAAAAGGGGAATTAAAAAAACATGCAAAGTTAGAGGCGTTAGAAGAGGTTTTAAAATATTTATTTCTAAACGCCTGCAATGTTAGAAAGACTCAATATTACTTGAGGAGGCGTGCAGGTATCGAATTAGAAGATATGCAGGCGTTAGGATAGGAATGAAAATGAATGCCTGCAAATTTTAAACTTACTTCAGATTTTCATATAGATGCGCTGGTGTCGAAAGAAGAGATTTGAAGGCATTAGGAGAGGTGTCAAAAATATTTGATCATAAACTCGTGCAAATTTTGTGGTTTAGAGGTGTCAATACTTGATATTACCTTGGAGATGTACAGATGTCAGAAAGCTATGTTTGCAGGCATTAAGAGATGCTTTAAAAATAAACGGCTGCAAATTTTCAAATTACTACAAATTACTATACGGATGTATACAGGTTTCGAAAAAATAGATTTGCAGGTGTCAAAACAATTAATTAATAAACGCCTGCAAATTTAGACGTCTAGTTGTTCGAAGGCTTGTATGTGTCGGAAGGGAGATTTGAAGGCATTAAAAATATTTCTTCATAAACGTCTGCAAATTTTAAACTTATTTCTGCTACGTGTTGGAAGGGAAGATTTAAGGCGTTAAAAATGTTTATTTTATGTTTATGTTAACTATTCTTTATAATTTGTCATTAATGGGATAGCGCATCATTTAAGATAAGCAATTTGATTTTAATTATATTAAAAATCGAGTTAAATGTCAAACAGTAAAAATAAGATTTATTTTATCGTTATTTATAATTAATAAGCATATCTACCGCATATTTTCGTTATTTAAAGAAAAATCATTTGAACAATTCTGTATGGAACACTTATCCGTTAAATCACATACTATTGTCAAGATTCGAGTAATTTTAACAAATTACAACTTTATAAAGCAGGTGTGCCTAAGATATGTGTACTAAATGTTCATCTAAATGTTATAATGTCGTCGATAGCGTGCTTCATTAATCACGATTTATATTACGAATCGTGCATGCTAAATGTAAAAATCTGCCAGCAAAGATGTGACACTTGCGAAACAGGAAGAAAGACTTATAATTTTTTCCCTAATATTGAAACCAGAGGAAGAATGAAAAAACTAAATATTAATTCACATCTCAGGTTCTTTCTATGGAAAATTTGGAGAATATCTCCATCGAGATTCCGAATCTCTAGTGCACCACAATGTACAATATGTGATAGTGATGAGGTCGACAATATCGATCATATACAAGTGTCCTGTCTTTAATGACTTAATACTTATCAAAAATTAAACCCAACCAATCTCTAATCCTAAACAAAGATAATACGGTTACCCTCTTAACATTTGTAGAAAAGACGATGAAAGTTCGCACTAGGTGTTTAATAGAAAGTCAAATAAAAACAATTTCAAATAATTCTGAACCATGTCGTAAAACTATATCTTGCATGGTTTACCTCTGCCTAATAGACTTCAAAAAATTGTTATGTAATCGTAAGTTATTATAAGCGAGCATTTGTAATAAACTTCTATATGTTTCTTCTCTCAGCTTGTATATATATA
The DNA here is from genome assembly GCA_032883995.1 of Coronaproctus castanopsis. Taxonomy (NCBI): domain Eukaryota; kingdom Metazoa; phylum Arthropoda; class Insecta; order Hemiptera; family Monophlebidae; genus Coronaproctus; species Coronaproctus castanopsis. The sequence goes on along the minus strand of CM065054.1, from coordinate 75,312,426 downwards.
TATAAATGTAACGAACACTTAATTACTTGAACACACACCACGTGGTCGGAGGGACCACGTTTATTTCAACCCCTTTTCACTCTATTTTTTAAGTACACTTCTCAAGGAACAATTACACACAACTAATGTAATGCACACTAGTTAAAAAAAAAAAAAAAATGTAGCGCATATGTTCTGTTGATATAGTAGTACGTGATAATGATTTAATTTCTCTCGTTAGAGAATTACTAAGGCAACTTCAATTTAAAATAGACAACAAAAAAGAAGTTAAAATCACTGTTTTTTCTTCATTGAAAAATTACAAAGCTTTTTGGCTGTTTAGGCCATTATCGAGTGAATATTTAAAAATAAACAATATAAAATGAAAAAATATTAATTTAAGATTAAAATTCACTCAAATCAGCAAAATGAAGAACAGTATATATATATATATATATATATATATATATATATATATATATATATGTGTACATATGTATAGTAAATATAAAATAAACAGGGCTTAATCGTAATAACCTTTTAGTGTAACGTTACACGTAGTTTGATTTTATTAATTATCAAATAGTATTATTACAAAATAAATAGAATATAATATTAGGTAAGTTTATCAACGGCTTATATAATAAGTTACGACACAAAATATGTATGAATATATAGATGATTTAAATGTAAATGATACTAGTCGTCGAACTGAATATTCCGCTTAAAAATTTATTGACATTTTTCGACTGTATTGAATTGATTCTACACAGTACAGTATGATGTACGATACATAAATAACAGATTCGACGATACGGAACCACCTCGCTAATGTGCACGTGAGCATAAAATTAGCATGTTCCACGTAGTTCACTGGAAGACATTGCGATTTCAACTATGTATAGCTTACACGTATAGATTCATATAATGCTGCATTTTTTTTACTCGTTTCTATACATATATTATATATATATATATATATATATATATATATATATATATATATATATATATATATATATATAACAACGAGTGTGTACGTATATGTATATAACAGTGTTTGGTGGTCGTGTATGTTTGAGTACTGTTCGTTTATTGGAAGAAATATCGTGCTTTCTCCAGGTCTTTAGTCGTTTCATGTTTTCATTTATTCATTTTTTTTTTGTGCTATTTGTATTTACTATTCGTCATACGGTCATTATAATGCAACAGGTATAATAAAGATTAATTGGATTATTATTGTTACTCTTGTAATTATTGTTATTTTAATTATTGTTATTTTTATTATTGTCATTATTATTATTATGTGCGCGTTGATGGAATGTGGATGTTTGTCTGCAGTTATGAAGGAAACACACATGCTAATTTTTATGATCGTACATATATATGTCTATATTAGCGTGCTTTATGTAAAGAAATAATTTATTTCGTTTACTTCGATTTTATTTATTACTATTATTATCATTTTTTTTGTTTAATCGTTAATTATATTATTCTAATTTATCGATTTAGCTATTTGCTGCGCTGAATTTGGTTGTTAATAAAATATGTATGTAATTACCGTTACTCAGCGATTAAGTTGGAAAAATTACTTATACGTTAGTCTCGCATAGCCAGGTTTGGTGAATGGCATTGATATGCATGTAAGAAGTTTTACTTTATATGGAAATTAATCATTATTGTTATCATCGCTGCTATTATTATTACTACTATTATTAATATTATTATTATTATATATGTATGTATCTTCGTGTACCGTATGCTGTTGGATTAGATTTCATCGATTCATCAAATTTGCACCATATTTATATAAAATAAGCCTTATTCGTAGTTTCGACAACGTGTTCTTATTCAAATACGGCTACCGGTTTCATCATATCATCCGTACGTTCACCGTACAGCGTTTTATTTACAAATATATAGGAAGATATTGCGTTATGTGTAGACGAGGTTTGTGCGCATGTATATGAACGCATGCGATGTGTTTGTAAGGCATGAATGAACAAAAAATTCCATTCCGACATTCGCGCATTATTATTATTATTATTGCGCATAGGCCTTTTTATTTTACGCATCTTAATTACTCTGAATCGAACAGAAATTTGAAATAAAACATTCGAATTTAAAATTATAATACTAATAATTATTATTATTATTATTATTATTATTATTATGATGATCGGTATGCTGATATTAATTAGTGATGAGAAAAATCGGCAAATTTTAAGAAACCGAATAATGAATAACTAGATGTTACAAAAAACCGGATGATTATTCAGATGATTTTCATCCGATACTAGATACCGTCTCTTCTGTTTCTTTGTACAGTGTTGTCTGTTTTATTAAACTTGTACGATGTTTCCCGTTCTGTATAATCTTAGTTTGTGCCTTATATAGGTGTATATATATATATTTCATTATGAAAATTTTTATTTCTAATAATTATTTCGACTAAGTTTTTTTAAAATTATGTAGGGTAAATATACCGAAATATGAAACGAATTTCGCAGTATTTTTGTACAGATTTTTGTCATATGTAAACAACATTTTTTCTTTAAATTCATTTTCTATATATATAATAATATTTATTTTAATTTTATTTGTAAAATTGTGTTTTTTAAAAAATTTTGTGGTTGTATATTTTTATATTTTATATTTTACGTGTTTGGACATCATACATCATCGCAATAGTAAATGAAAAATTTAAAATTCCAACAGTATACAACTTTTACAGAATCAGGAAAATAATATTGAAGAAAAAATTAATATAAAAAAACTAAATTAATAAACAAATATATTGATATTAAATTTCAACAAATCAAAAAAATAGACCGACAGAATCAGACATCATTTTTGGATCATATTTTCACAATTACCATCACATATTTTTAAGTAATTATATTTAATTCATATTTTTAAAATTATGATTTTTTAAATTTTTCACTTGATAATGGCGTAAATGCCGAAAAGCTTTGTGTTTTCCTTAAAAAAATAAATATTAGTGATTTAACTAATTTATATATATATATATATATAATACAGCGAAATTAATTTTGATTTTATTTTTAATTACTCACTTTGCGACTTAAATAATGAATGATCCGAATTAAATCGTTCGAATAATTTAATAATCGCGGCAAAATTTTGTATACAACTACAACTTCGTGAGAATTTTTACAGGCAATTCTAAATTTAAATAAAAAAAGCGCCAGTAACCAACATACGGTTAATGAAAAAAAAACCCTCATCTATTGGAATCAACGTTGTGCACGCGCATAGCAGATGATTACACATTCCATATTCGATAGTTATCAGTTTATGATTATTCGTCATAGTTACTCATTTTATAATCATCGGATACCGATAACGGATAGTTTTTGTTATTTTTCATTGAAATAATTAAGGTCGAAAAAAAAAAAAAAATTAAAGGGCTTATTTTATACCAGGCGCATGCGTGTGATTAATGTATAATAATTCAATTAATCGGTGATAACAAAACGATTTGCCCAGCACGACTTGAGATTCGTGCTGCGTGATGTGAAGGCACGCGAATAACAAAACGACCGCGGTTGATTTTATATTTGTAGGGAAACACTTATTGAAGAAGAGACCTCCAACACTGAGCAGATGTCATACAGAAAACAAACTTGCATATCGTTTTGCGTCTATAACGAAACAGCTAATTAAACTCCCATATATATACATATATATTAATATATATTAATATATATATATATATTAATATATATTAATATATATATATATTAATATATATATATTAATATATATATATATATGTCTACCGTCGTGTATGAGGGAACATTCAAATCTAATAAAGAAGCTAAAAACCGGATTAAGCGAATTACTTAGAAGAAGCGTGTAAAATATCCGGTTCTATAAAAATAATTACACGAAATTTAACGCTAAAGTCAACAAAACGAGCGCAAATTTGTTCCAACGTAATTTACATATTACGTATACAAGAAATAAAGATAATTCCTCGATTATATACACGATCGAACGTCGTCTATATTAAGAAATAATATTAAATTTTTATTATTTGAAATAACGCGCCATTTTGCTGCTGGAGGAAAATGGAACGTATTAAACGGAGTGATAAAATTACAAACGAAGATGTACTAAGTAGAGTTGAAGAAAGGAAGACATTGCTCTACCGAATAAAGAAAAGGCGGGATGTATGGCTCGTATTTTTTGACATGACGGATTATATTACGATGTGTCAAAGGAACGATCCGAGGGATGAAAAAGGACGCGGCCGATCGAGGACTACGTATACGCAAATGGAGAAATATTCAGAGATGAAAAACGTGCGCATCTGGAAAGTACTTACCGTGAAATAAAAGCAAATTTAGTAATACCGACGATGATGATAGAACGACTATAATGGCTAGAGGCGCGCAGAGTTATAAACAAGTGTTAATTTATATAGAGTCCGATATCTTGCAGAAACAGGATGAATACCGTGTAGAAATGTCGTCATCATCGAGAAGTAGCTGTAAGGAAGATGAAAGACCGTATTAGGGACATTCTGTTAGTATATCGTTGAACAGATAGGCTGTATCTATCGAAGGTTAATAAGAATTTACTACTATGCATCCGTCATCGGATCCCGACGAATGTCTGTGCCCCCCCCCTCCCTTTTTGTTTATCGATCTGTTTGCAACAACTTAAAAAATTGTCAAATGATTCCAAATCGCTGTTGCAGAGTTATATTAAATCGTCGCATAAGTATGCGAAACTTACTGATACGCCTTCTTCGGAATTACGCATTTCATATTTATTTTCATATATAGATATATATAAAAAAAAAAAAAAAAAAAAAAAAAAAAAAAAAAACACGATACATTACGCATCAGAATAGGTTGGTTAACGTTATCGGAGATTACGACCCGCTAAGTCTAACCACGCGTTATCATGCTAGATACAAAACATCCTAGAAAATTACCCCCTAGGTTATTTTCGATAGAGTCGGTATGTTATGATTTTTATTTGTACACTCGCTTCTATACGCCTATACTCGTGATATCATGTATATGTGATCATGCATATGCGATCATGTATATATGATCATGTATATGTGATCATATGCACGCGTGTGTGTGCTTCTGAAAGTGCATGTGTATGTAATTTTTTTGCGTATTTTCTTGATTTTTCTTGCAGGTTTTCTATTTTTATTTTTCTATATAATCGATTATTTCAATATTTTATTATTATTTGCTCTAATACCCTGTTAGTTTTCGATATATAATGCGCATGTATTACAGGCCTATATTATTATCTAATAAATAAAGATCTTCTTCTAGCGATAGGATGGGGATGTGTGAGGTGTTTAGTTTTTTTTCGATACTTCCGTTGAACGCAGTTGGTGATCTATACGGATAAATTTGTCGTTTTATATTGCCGACAATAATATCCGCCGCGAAATCGGTTAAAAAAGTAAGAATAATCGATATCTATTCCGACACATGCGAGATGTAAAAGTGTTAATAATGAACAATTTTAATAGTAATTTCGTTTGAAAAAAAGATGTTTGGTCTTAAACGAATATTAAAAATTTATAGCTAAACGGATGTGAATCTATATAAATATGTAGGCACATATATATATGTATCGATTCATTAAAAACTAGTCATCTAATGGAGTAGAACTCTCCTTAGTCTCTCTCTCTCTCTCTCAAGGATATCATTCACTCTGTAGTACAGCTAGAGTATAAAGAGCATTAGTAACTGATGTCATCATCATCGTCATCATTGTTTCTAGCATCGTGACCTTGTGAATCCTCATAAACGAACGTTTTTGGCCGCCATGCAGTTCGATCTGCTGCCCGGTCCAGCGATGGATTCTTTTAACTCTGTCTATATATCTTGTTGGTGGCCTGCCTTTTTTCCTACGACCTTCTACCATACCCGTCAAAATCATTTTTCCAATCCATCCTGTCGTATGATATGTCCTGCGTATGATGTTATTCGGTCTCTGTACCGAGGTTTGTAATCTTTGATCCACCTTAATTTCTTGAAGTATTGACAAGTTAGATTTTTCCACAGTCCCCATGGTATCTTTAACATTCAGCACTGCATTTCAAACGCATTAATGCGTTTTGTATCGCTCTTTTTCATTATTCGCCATTGTGATGCATATGGGAATACGGAGAACACCAGCGAGTTCATAAGACGCATTCTCGTGTGCATTGTTATATCGTGGCTCTTCCGTATTTTCGTTAATTGTAATAGCACCATTTCGGCTATCTTCATTCTCCGTTTGATTTCTTCCGTTGATCTTCCGTCCATTGTGATCATAGGTATACAAATCTGTTGTAATCCGTCCATACTTTGTGGACTCTGTAATCGACTATAATCATTATCTTTGTCTTTTTTCTGTTTATGTATAATCCACGTTTTTTTTACTTATGCTTTCCAACAATTTTCCAACGAAGCTGACCAGTTTTTGTTCCGATGAGGTGATTATTACAGTGTCGTCCGCGTATCCTAATTGATTGCTTTTCCCGCAATTTTTACACCATCTTCCCATTCTTGTAGGACACTTCTCGTTATCCACTCGCTATAAATATTTCTGTCTCGTCCATTCTGAACAGGCAATCTTCAATCACAATCGTGGTTTCTTTTTATGTTCTGCTAACGTTCTGAGCTTTACCTAATCTTGCTACGTTCCCACGTATTACACCTCCGCATATATCCTCCTTTCTCCGTCTGGATAATATACAATTATTCCCCTATATAGCGAAGTTTCTAGAGAAGTCAGCATCTTTGATTAAAATACAGTCTTCGCAGTACCACGTTGGGTAGGCGGTAAAGGCATCCCCATTAAAAAAAAAAAAGTATATATACATATTTGTATATCAATCAACCTTGTACTTGTTCGTCCGTATCGTCAAAATCCTCCATTTTTCCGTTTTATAGCCTTTTCAGTTGAATATAGCTCCCGATATTCTGTTATTTCTTGGTTGTGTCGGCCAGCATCTTGTATTCTTCCGTTCGGCCTGCACATCGGTATTTTTCCATTTATAATATCTTTCAATAGGCCATAACACGTGTTCTATCCATTTCGGTCTTTCGAATTGTTTTTAACGGTAACATTTCTCTAGTGCTCATTTTAAAATTTATTTATTCGGAATTTTATCAACGCGACGAATTTTCTACCAGCCTCGTCATCAAAATCGTGTTTCAAAAAATCTCGATTTACCGCATATCACTTTTGTTAAAATCATTTCCTAAGACTCTATACGACTTGACAATACGTTTTCGTAACCTTGCGCATAGCGCGCTAATTCCGCGTTATTATGTGTATGTTTTTCTTTCAAACCCCTCTTTAGCCATCGCAATTCTTCGCCGGATCTATCGGCTACAATATATATATATTTTCTGTATGATCTATTGAAAGAGTCTACTTATTAGAATAAGTAGAGAGGTCGAAAACTGTGGAATATTCGGCGAGTTTATATTTATTTATTTTTTTATAGCGTCGTTTATAACTATCGAGACTAATACAGCACTGACGACCTCAAGATCAGTAAATGAATTTGAAAGTGGAAAGGAATTGTATAATTGAGGAGATAGTTGAAGGACTATTGAAGAAGAAATCAGATAGTTAATGCAGACGGATATAGAGTCGATATCGATGGAATGGTAGAGCAATGCGGTAAAATACGACGAATGTGGGTTTGGGAGCAAAACAAAATGAGTAAACAACAGGGGATCACGTTGGAGGAGATGGTTATGACAGAGTGACCAAGGCGGAGCCTGCTGAATACTATATAGTTGGAGCTGTTTAACAGATGGTTTTTCCGGAATTAACGTTGAGTTTATTAATAGCGAGAAGGAAGTTATAGCGGTACGAATTCCACTTGCCAGTTGATGCGGTTAATGAAATATTTCGCGGCCGTATTTAATACCGGATATGGCGGAGCTTTATAGGTTGTTGAGGAACACCGTATAGAACTAACGCGATAGAAAATAAAAAAATGACGCTGCCTTGTTATTGCGGATACTCTCTGCAAACCATAGAGCCCATTGTTCGTGGATGCGCTAGTCGATCTTCTAACGGTACTTTCGATGATACTCACGAAGTGTCATCGCTGGCGTGAATACGTAAACTAGACACGATGCTGTAAGCGATTCTTCCGCATCGAACCGTAAAATTGAATATAGAACTAACAATGATAGATTTGTAGAAATAGAAATTTATTACTAATATAAGTAAGTTTATTTATTTTTTTTTAAGAAAAAAAAATTATAATCGGGCTTAGGTGTTCATACATTTATATCGTATATAAGATAACAAAGAGGATAAAAGGGAAACAAACGCTTAGCGATTAGTTATTTACACATAGGTGGCCAGAGCTGCGAGGATATTGTTGTTATTCGCGGTCAACAAGTATGCAATCGCGATGGGTCGGGGGGGTAAATATATTTAATTGTAGAATTTTATTAATAAATGCATCTCTATCTCCGCTATACAAGTGGTAAGCAAAAATCACGCAATCAGCGTCATAGTTCCGGCAGACGCAGGACAGTATACAGAGAAAGTAATAGGGTGTACAAATGGTTAGGTAATTATGATTTGAACGAAGTCTGACCCGGATCGAAAAGAAAAGTCCAGCCTGGGAGGTTGTTAGGAGGTTTAAGTTCAAAAATGGATGCGGTACGGAGAAAAAGGTTTGATAGATTTATAAAAGTTAAGTCGTCTTTTAAGGAACGTGTTGACTCCCATCGATCTGCACGATGCAACTAAACAGGAAGTGAGACTTGCGGGACGCACTAAGTTTAGCAGTCCGATCGCGTATTTAATTTCTCTGGATACCGTCGTGGGCTGGAACCAAAACGTAATATACAAAAAAAAAAATGGTTATCGTATGAATAAAATAAATTTTCTACGATTGTTAACAAAATATGGTCAGTACAGTAGGGTAGGGTAAGTTTAGTTAGTGTTTAAAGACGTAATTTAACGATGTTTAACAATGTCGAATATTTGTTCCGGGATGTCGAACGATATCTTCTTGAAGACTGTGAGATGCATCTCTGTAATCTGTGTAAATCCGAGTCGGGAGCAAAATTTATTTTCTTCGTAAATATGCGCATATACGATATATATATATATATAATATAAACATATAAAAATATATATGTACGCATAAAATATATAATCGAAGTAAGTAAATAGTAACAACGTCAACTGTGCAACGAAAATATAATATGCAAATTTTAAATGTCACATAATCGAATGTAATTTAACTATTTAAGAACTTATAATACAAATAATATAACCAGTTTTCCCTTAGGTAGTAGTGTCCTATTTTCGCTAATCTATTACTAAATATATATATATATATATATATATATATATATATATATATATATATATATGTATATATTGAACGGATGCGTGCAATCTTCTATTCAATCTTTAATATATGGACGAGATTTCGTATAAGTTAACCGGTTGCCAAAATATTCGCGCGATAAGGCGAAATCCTCCGGTTGACAAGCTAGAAGAATTTATAGAAAACTAGAAATTTAACACAAACAAAGTTAGACGAGAATTCATTTAGAGATACTGGCGCGCAGATTTATGTTAAGATGCCCGGCGGGCTAGTGAAAAAATAGCAAATTTAAAAAATGTGCATAATAAACGTAAGAGAAACGAACGAACGAGGAAAATAAGTGACCGATACGAATACGGGTGCCGCAGTCTGGAATAATCTCCCGCCGGGTGTGTGCTCTTTTTTTTTCTTCGCACTCGCGCCTGGCCTGCATTGTGTTCGGAAGAGCGAGCGCAAGAAACGGCTCGACAGATGGAACGATCGTTTCGACGTAGCATATGCGTGTATAGAAGGGAGCGGTGAGACGGCTTTGGTTTTTTAAAGAATTTACATAAAATAAACAAAGTGATAGTAGTTAATAAATAAGAATTTAAAAAAATGAGAAATATTAAAAACGGATGACCCCCCCTCGAACTCCTGCTCACGCCAGAGATCTAAACGACGAAGCCAGGCGATGATTATCGACGATTATCCATGATGATTATCGACGATTATTATCGATGATTCTGATACCACGACAGTATTTTATTCGATTTTCATATTTAGATCGTTCGGTTCTACTTTCTATCGTCGTTACGTCGAAAATCTGCGCGGACGTTATTTTAATAATTACACGTAACGGATTTTTCGCACAAAATCCGTTTTATAAATCGCCACTATGACGTTGGTGCAACCATTCGATGTATGTCGTACGTCAATCCCTTTGATGATTCAAAGGTAAGATATTCGGTATTACAATTATTATTTTCGATTGCCCTTCATGAATATATATATATGTGTGTGTGTGTATAATAATAATAATAATAAAATCCTTTAGTTAAATATTTAGTATATAAATAATAATAAAATTAACGATAAAACTAAAAGCCCATATTCTGAACAAAGGCCTTCCTTAACCTTGCATCATTCACTACGATCCTAGGCAATTCGCTCGTATTGTTTATTACACATAAATTCAGTTATCTCATTCAAACCGCCTCAAAAATTGCTTACCTCTTCTTTTTATATTATATATATATATATATATATATATATATATATATATATATATATATTTATTATTATTATAATTATTATTCTATTTAATTCGTTGCCTAGTATGAGTGCTGCCACTGTCGTTTATGTTTACGGCGAAAATAGGATACCAAGCCGATATAATGATTTGTTTGGAAACTGCATAGATGGCAAACTATCTGTTGTTCTTGATCGCTTGCAATCAAACTCCGGTTAATCAGCTGGTTTTTCCTCTTATTTTGGAATGTGACCTTCTGCGCCAGTATTATGCTATCTACGATAGATTTACATTTATTTATGTTTTGTACATTCTTATATATATATATATATATATATATAAATGTCGCGGTGACATAGTTGCTAGAATGCTCGACTGTTAACACGAAGCCAACACGCGACATGGAAATATATATGCTTTCGAAATGTATTGCTGGCAGTTACACAGAAAAATTAAAGTGAATCATAATATCACGATGCTCGGACCGAGTCCAACGACTATGATGATTATATATATATATATATATATATATATACACATATAGTCGTATACATTAACTATTTCAGTCATATATTATCAATTTTTAACAGAAAATGACGTATAAAGAAAATTACTCGACGAGTTGCAAATACAAAAGTAATATTTCCTGTATAATATTGATTTTTAGATCATTTAAAATACTTTCTAACGTTCCGTATAAATATGGCCAAAATTGAAACATTCTACGCCAACTGAATTTCCTCATTATAAAAATTGTACGATTTGTCTAGCATTAAATGTTTAGCGTAACGAGTTAGGAAAGGTTATCGGATGAGCCAGAGAAGACAGATAGTTTTATTTTTCGAATAGAGCAGTTGGTAAGACTACTACAACGCAAAACCGCGTGTCTCACGTTTAGCGTACACGCGAGAGATTGGTTTTTGTCCAGTTTCAGCTATCACGGCATACTATAACGAGAAGGAGCGCGCGTTTTGCGTGGAACGTGATTTTCGGCGTGACTCGATCACGACGGTGCAAAGAGAGTTTCGAAATGAATTCAATTTTTTTTGGTGGGAATACCTTAAGAGTCGCGTTTACGAAACACGTCTGCGAGATCTGGAAGACTTGAAAACTGGGATTTCTGAAGAAATTTTAAAACTTCAGCGACCTACGCTCGAAAAAATCTTCGAAAACGTTGTAAAAAGACTGAATGAACGTATTGTTGCAAATTGCAGTCGTCCGAATGATACTGTGCTCCACAGATGATTGCTAATCTCTCGTTTTCCTATTTTTAAATAAAATTTTATTCCAAAATTTTGCTCCTCCAGTGGTCTTTAAGTTATTCAAAAAACAACAGAACCGTCTTCCCTGAGTCACAGAGAACATTGATTACATCTGTAATATTATGTGAAAAAAATGTGACTTAAAAAATCGATAATCGATTATGCCCGTGACTCTCTCTCTCTCTCTCTCTCTCTATATATATATATATATATATATATATATATCATCTTATGTATTATTCGATTGTTTAGTAATATTGATTGAGTGTAATACAAGCTGCTACTGATATAATTTGCAGGTGTTTATTATTATATAAACCAAACAAAATATAACATAGTTTAATCACTAAACGTTTTTTATTGCACGGATTTTAGTGATTAAACTGTATTATGATTTTGTTTAGTGTTTATAATTTATATAAAGTCACTACTCTCCAATATATTCGACATTTATTATTATAATCTAAGTAATTACAACTTTTCACTAATGGTGTACATTCATCGTTTTTAAACGCATATTTTTAAAAATCAGAATGTATTTAGCGATAATTGAAAGAAATAAAAGGGTACGCGATAAATGAAATAGGAGGAATAATCCGATAAGCTCGAAAGTTGACAGAGGACATCGAATAAAGTGATCTTTTTCAAAACGGATATCGATAGAGCTTATTTGTTTAACATATATAAATTGTTGCGAATTATTTTAATAGTTGAGTATGTTGATATTATATTTCTGTCCGATGTTATTAAAATATTACCTGTTGTACTCTGCACCTCTAGGCCAACGAGAAACAAGAGAGCGTAAGGTTAGCGAGAATTTTATTGAAAGTTGGATGAATAAATTTAAATTGGAGGATTTTAGAAAATTTAATAAATTATTGGAAGCATCGTGCGTGTGTAGGAAAGAATGTTTAGTAGGCTGAACGGTTTGTCGAGGATAGAACGTTCGCAATTGAATTGCACACATTCAAGGAGAACGTGGTGTAATGAGGACAATGTTGAACATAGTAGACGAGCAAGTGCATCATCTCTTCTGTTTGTTGAGTGAAATAAAGTCTCCGGAGGAATAATCTCGAACCGATCGAAGTTTGTTGGTCAAACCACTGGAGGTTCCATGACTTATTAGTGTATCTCGCTTCAATATCGAGGAATATTTTCTTTATATTGTTTTTTCTTTTTATCTACGTTGTTTCTTTTTTAATTCGAGTTATTATAAAACTTTTTGGCGTAATTCATTATTCAGTCCGTTAATTTCGTTCTAGAATTTTAGTTCTTTAATTACATCGAGATTCGTTTCAAATGGAAATCCACACCGAGTTATCCCAGCTGTTACATATACGAAAAGAAACAGTTCAGTTTGCTGATATAACCTTTACGAGACTTTTAATCTTCGTATGGATTTTAATAATTTTTTTTTTCACATCGGCTTATTCTGGGATTGATTTAAAAAAAAAAAAGTGTGTGCATTTTATAAAGTATAATTCGTTTACTCGTATCGTAAATTTATCGCGATGCAATTTCAATTTATTATAAAAAAATTTTCACGATTTTTATATGTCGTAGATATTTATCGTAATTAAGAGTTTCGTCTATTATTATTATTATTATTATTATTATTATTATTATTATTATTATTATTATTATTATTATTATTATTATTATTGCGACGGTATTTAATTTCATCGCTGAAGGCCGAATTTTTATTATTTCATTTTCTTCTCGATGTACTGCTGAAATTTTTTCTTCCTACCGTTTCCTCGAAGTAATGTTCGATGTTTAAATTTAGACGCCGAGTTGTGTAATTTTAAAATTTATTACTTCGATTTACTTGAACGTATTTACGTTGCAGACCCGTGAGGTTACTCCTGCGGTAAGATCGAAGATCAGATTGTTTTCTTCGTCGAATAAACTTATTGCCCTATTCTCTGAGAAACTTTAAATTAAAAGTGTATTTTTTTAAAAAACGGCCTGGTTTTGTATATATCATTTGACCAAAAAAAAAAAAACAAAAAAAATGAATCAAATATAAACGGATGAATTAAATTAAATTAAAAGAAGGAAAAAAAAAAGGCTATGAAATATTAATATAAGCAAATCGAAAGAAAATACATAAAAGCGAAAAAAGGAAAATTGAAAACCAACTTTTCAAATTAGAATATGATTAATACTAATGAATTTAAATAATACTGTTAAAACAACGATCATCCGAAGATAACAAGGATAAGATACAAGTAAATACATATAATGCAGCCACCACGATGTTTACCCTGCAAGCCACATTTGCCGATGATGACATTGCTATATTAGGCATCCTCACGAAGCGTCATGGTATATTTAATATCATTTATCGTTACCGCATAAACCGGCTATCAAATGGATAATCGAAATTAATGAACAAAAGTCATCGCATGTTATTTACAAACAAACGTGAAACACGTTCATAATTACGATAATCATCGAATACCGCAAAAAAAAACGAGCAATAAAATATCTTGGACTAAACCTTGACAGGCGCCTTACATGGAGTCTTTATGTAATTTTAACGCTAGAAAAAAATTGAGTGATCCTTACTGAAGCGGTTATACCCACCGATAGGAAGGCGGTCGAAACTAAGTCTTGAAAATAAAGTTTTACTTTACAACGCTATTATAGCTCTTGTCTGGAAATATGGTTTAGTACGAAACAGCTGCTAAGATGCACCTAAACAAAATACAGCCCTATCGATCGAAAATATTGAGGATAATGGCTAATCGCCATATTATACAAAAATTCGATACAACAATTAAATACTTAGGAGTGGTATTTGATAGCAAATTTTTATGGAATGCAGAATTGGAGTTTGTGTCGCAGAAGTGTGATGTCTAAGCTTCGAGCAATCGCAGGTATTAAATGGGGAGCACATCCGTTAATAGGTCTGCGGATTTCCTCATCAGATCGCATATATAGCGCCATTCATAAATCTCAACAGAACACAGGTGAAAAAATTACAAGTTGTGCAAAAGAAGGCTCTTCGATTATGCTTAGGTATCCTCCACGCCCCTACAGACTTTAAACGCAGAAATGGCTGAACCACCATTAAAACTTAGGCGGGAGTATATAGCGAACAAGTTTTATCTCAAAGTGGAAGAGAGAAAAACTCATGATGATTAATAAACAAAGTCTCGATATTTATTGAGACTGCGGCATTAACTGGTCAAATAAAAGTCTTCCACACCTCTTCTTTCCAGCCTTAATAAATTGGAAACAATTGAAATTATGCAAAAAGTTTTATCATCCCTTCTTCCGATTCTATTTTAACGATTTATTTTTTTGTTAGACGTCGACTTAATTTCCTTTGATAATAATATTGCTAACGCTCTTCCTTCTAGCGTTAACAATGCTGCATAAGTAATTAATGAAAAATTTAGCCACTAAGAAATCATACTTACAGATGGGTCGATCGATAAAATACGTGTAAATTATACTTCGGCTTTATATTAGCCGAAAGAAATCGAAAATACACAGATTATCCTTTGCAGGTTCTTCATTTGCGGTAGAACTGTTTTTACACCTAGTTAAAGATTTAAGGAGAAAACGAATATTCTAATCGTCTTTAATTCCTTAATTGTCCTATTACAATTATCTAAGCTCCCAGAATTCGAAATGTCCAAGTTAGAATTTTTGATGTGAGGCATCGTGTTAGTCAGTTTTATAATCGTGGATCTAGAGTAATAAGTGGGTCCTTTCTCATCGCGGTATTACTGGAAACGAGGTGTGTCGATGAATGGTTATAATTTATCGAGCGTTCTATGCGAGAATATTAAATGGAATTGGACTGATACGTTAGCAAAGATTAGACAATGTTTACTATTCGATTTTCAACGGTATTATCAAGTCGGAATAAAGGAAAAAATACTTCGCTTTGGTTCATACGGTTTCCAGCAAGTCGTGGTTTCAGTTATACCGGAACGTTTCGAGGGACTATATATATATATATATATATATATATATATATATATATATATATATATATATATATAAACTTTATTTAGACTACGTACTGGGCGTAATCTTTCTCCCTCCCATCTTGCTAAATTAGGCATAATTCCGGATGGTGGTACATGTGACACGTTGTTGACAAGTGTGTTCAGCATCAAATTTGGGTTTGTCCGAAATTTCTAAAGCATAGGGATGAGCTGTTCTCCTATTATTTTACAAAAGTGGCATTACCTGTGAGTATTGAATTGTTTCTGACCCGTTGTCTACTGTAACAATTAGTTTATATAAATTTATCCAAGTGTAGTTGCATTGAAATTTACATTTTAAAATACACTGACTAGATAAAGGTTTTTTTTTTTGTTCTTTTTTTAATGGTTCCCCAATCCGCACTTACGCGGTGGGGCATATTTATTAAATAATTTGTTGTTACAAAGGCGCAAGGAACTAGTCTACTTAATAAATAAATGTGTGTAAGAGTTGTGTAGCTATAACAAAAACCAGTCGAGTACAAAAAGAAAAATAAGAGTGTATGAAAGTTCCCTGCAATGTGTACTTGAAAAAAAAAAAGGATGGAATAAGGGATGAGAAACATAGTCCCTTAGACCATCAATAGTGTGTGTAAAATAAGTTTGTGAAAATGAGAATATAAATATTAAAGTGCATATTATAAAAAAAAAAAAAAAATGATATACACATATAATTTAAAGAGATTAAAATTTAAGATAATGAAAAAAAAAATGAAAATAAAGAGATTATATATATATATATATATATATATATATATATATATATATATATATATATATATATATATAAAATACTATGAGGGGATAATTACATATAAACATAATCAAAAATATTTTTAAAGATACTAATTGAAAAACAAATATACCTATATTAAGTATACAAATGGAAAAGAAAATCTATGTCATGAGAAAGAATATACATATAAATAATTATAAAAACAGCTTTATGCAATATTATTAAGTATTAATATCAGTAATAAAGTGAAAGGAGGCAATGACCATATGCAAAAGTTGCGGATTCACGGTTGAATTAATATTATGAAGCACAAAAAAAAAAGAAAAAAATTATTTAATAAAAAACAAACAAG
Organism: Coronaproctus castanopsis; assembly: GCA_032883995.1. NCBI lineage: Eukaryota > Metazoa > Arthropoda > Insecta > Hemiptera > Monophlebidae > Coronaproctus > Coronaproctus castanopsis. The sequence goes on along the minus strand of CM065054.1, from coordinate 75,295,504 downwards.
AAAAAAACCTACCAGCCACTTTTAAACTTCCTTCGCATTGACAACGTACAACAGGAGACAGACATGGTTCTGTTTAGAGAATACAAGAGGCTGTCCTCTATGTATTTTAAATTTATTTCTGCGGTCCTCAAATGGGGACAATCAAACATTAAATGCTCAATATCATCAACAATGGCAGAGGAGTCATCAAAGGAAGTGCAAAAAGCACACATTGGACCAGAAGCAAGATGGAACCTATAGAGATAGGAACCAAACCTGCCATGGCCAGAGAGCACCTGAGCATTATAAAAATTAATATTAATACTTTTAAGTTTACACCGTTCCAAGACTTTTGGGAAAAACAAAAAGGTTTTCCTTCCAGTTGAACAACTGTCCCACCTAGCTCGCCAAGAATCAATGAGTGAGGAATGAATATATTTTTTAAAAAGAAGAACACTAGGAAAGGATTGCAAGGTAAGTGGATCAATATTAAGGAACTGGAAATTCTTGACACTAGAAACGTCTCTAACAACTCGAAATTCTGAGATGATGGAGGCGCCAATGACAAAAAAATCCAGTGGCATTATGTTAGATATAATATTAGCAGCAGAAGTGGGACAGGTACGGTACAAACATGAAATACTAAGAAGAAACTTTCTCTGGTACTTATTGATTACAGAATTCTTTTATTAACATAGATAAGAGAGCCATACGCATAAAGTGACCGAATTAGTCCCCCTATATAAAATATCTCTATATTTCAATCCAAAAGTATTTGGCTGTCCTTTTGAGCTTGTGATATATATAGAATCACACTTTTTATGAATGTGTTCTATATGAGGAATAAAAGTAAGTTTATGGTCAAGAATCAGACCTAGATATTTAAGATTATTAGTATGAGATATAGGCTGACCGGAAATTAGATTCAGGTTCTTGATGTATTGTACAATTTTTTGATCACCAAACACAATAAAATTGCATTTGGGAGCAGAGAACAACAAACCTAGATCATTGATTACATTTTCAAGTAATTTACAAACTACTTCAATAAGATCAAAATCATAAAGGAACCCCACACTCCAGCCTTCTGCAGCCAACGGAGTCACCAACTGCTAAGGAAGCATATCTATTTGAAAAATAATTTATAATAATGTTAATAATGTAGGGATTAAAATTATATGAATTTAAAATACTGATAATTGATGACCATCTGCAGCTGTCAAAAGCTCCTTTGATATCAAAAGAAATGACAACTACAGACATGCCGTCATCCAAGGAATGCCTTACCCCAGAAACCAGCTTGTAAAGAGCATTCTCAGTGGAGAGACCTCTCCGAAAACCAAACTGGTTCTTATGAAAGACTGCTCTTAGCTTTCTTCAGCAGGTATTTATTAATAACCTTCTCACAAACTTTACCTATCGAATTGAACAGGGAAATGGGTCGATACCCAGATAAACTATTGGGATCTTTGCCAGCTTTAGGTAAAAGCTTAATATTAGCAATTTTCCAACAATCCGGAAAAATTTGAAAATAGAGGCATTTATCAAATAAAGTACAAAAAAAAACCCGGGAATTTAGATTCTGTAAATTTAACAACCTTATTATTAATTTTATCACTGCAAGTTGCTTTTTTATTTACTAAACTTTTAATAATGGTTTTCACATCATCAGACTTGATTGAAGAACCCAAGAGTTGAAATGGTAACAAGGTTGTCATCTTGGATATGGGGGAAGAAATGATTAAAGAAAGCACCGCATTTGTCTGCAACAATGGAGTAAGTTACATTATCAGACAGGATATCAGGAACAGGAAATTGTTGATTTCTATTGAAAATAAATTTATAGGGGCGACCCCATGCGGTGCTAACCTGTACAAACTTCGGCCATGAATCCAATTTAGATTTAATAATTAATTTTTTGTAATCTGAAGTTAATGTTTTAAGAATAGAATCTAGAACAAATAAAAGTGTTATATTTTTACATTTGTTTTTTTCCTTCTAACAGAATTAATAGAATCCTTCAAAATTTGCAGCTGAGGATTCCATCAAACAACCCTTGGAAGTTTGTGACAATATTACAATCCTAGAAACATAAGTATTGAATTTAGAAATAACATTATTTAACTCTAGTCTATTTGAAGAATCACTAATCTTAAAGTGCAAAAAGTTGATATAGTCAATATTACGTAAGAATTTCTTAAAATTTAGAGTGGAAAATGTGTTTTTAGAAGGCCTAGGCAGATCTAATTGGAGTGTAGAGGAAATATTTTTATGGGGTGTAAGATTAAAATTATTCAATGAGAAGGTTATACCAATGGTTGAACTCTGCTATGAACAATCAAATAATCAACGATGCTCTTTCCATTATAGGCTTTTTGCTGTTCATGATCATCAAGTCATTGCAATGCAAAAACTTTGTAAACATGACAGAGTTTTGGGTTGAAACCTGCTTATCCTCCATGAATGGTAAACTTATATTAAAGTCATCAATCAGAATGGGAGAAAGCAGACAGTTGGATCTGATAAAATAATCCATACGGTCCAAATGATGTAATTTCGGTTTATTGGGAGACAGATAGCAAGAAATAAACATATATCTGCCAACACGAACAATGATAAAATTATTTTCATTCAAAATCAACTTATGTCGGATATTACTTTTGATAATAAATGCAATCCTATTATTAAAATAAGAAATAAATGGATTAGAGACAGAAAGAGCATCACGATGAACATGGGGTTCAGCAATTACACCTATGTCAGCATCATTGTCCAGGATTGACCTAAGAAAAAGAAGCTGACAAGCATAAGAATTATCAACATTTAAATATGTAAGCTTAACACCCAAAGTCAGTTTTAGATGTTAAATGATCTACAGCTCTTGAAAAAACGGGGCAATTTTTATTAAGGGAAGTATGGTCAATGCCTCCAATGTACTTTTGTATAACTTCATGGTTAGAAAGATTTTCATTTATATTAATAAAGTTGCACTGCTTTGTAATGTTGTAATGCAAACAATTAACACACAAGTCACATCTTTGTGGGCTTTAACAAAATTAATATAAACTTCTTCAGCCTTACAGAATTTATCTGTATGGCCACAACATTTTTTGCAAACCCTTGGAGAAACTGAATCCGAAAAAGTAAGGCACTCTCAGTTTATCCTGAGGCTCAGGCAACTTGCCATAGAGGCTAGGAGTCAGTCGAATATAAATTCTGCTGGCCCGTTGATTTGTTAGTTTAGTAACAGAAATAGGTTTTTCCTGGAAACAAACTTCGAAGTGTTCAACGACATCGTCTTCTGTAATATTGTTTGTTCTAAACAAACAAATAGTCGGGTCAAGAGTTTCTCTTGATGGACTTTTACAATACGTTCACTAATGATCGAGCCAATCTTATCAGAGTCATCTTTAGTTGCCATATTAATGATTGCTGTATTACTGTTAATTTTTTTTATAAAAAGTTACTTTAACCTTTTCTTTAAAAGGGCACACTTTCAGTTTCGGATCTTTGTCAAAAGCTTCTATATTATTGGATTTGATGATTATTTTATTTTGACAACTGTTTTTTTCTTGTTGGCAGCAGCATCTCTCTATAAGAGATGCCTGCTGAAGGTGACACTTTATTAGATGGATGCAGAACATCCTGCACTACCCTCCGGATTGACGTTTGTTTAGCAGCTAAGACTTTTTTCAAGTCATCAGCTAATCCAATTTATTTTAACAAGATAGTATCAATCTTCAAAGTGGATTCAATAATTGCTTCTTTGTCCGATTTGGTGACACTCTTATTTTTAAATTGTGACCGAATATTATTTATGAGCTGGGAAACCTGTTTCAACAGGCTCCCCAACTAACCAACAGAGTCCATATTAGCTGTCTAGTGGGTCTCCCCACTGACAGTAAAAACACTTGAAAAATTTTAAAAATTAATATCGCAACAACTAATTGTTCTAATAAGATGCGAACAGCACGGAAATAATCAAAAACACACAATTTATAACTCTAGTTTAAAAAAAAATAATAATAATAATAAATTTTAAAAATCCGTATCTTTGGATATAAATGTCAGAATCACACGGGAAAAGAACTAGAACAACCACAAATACCAGCTTAAAAATATACACTTAAAAACTGAAAAACTCAAAAAACGTTTAAAAATGAATAACTCAAAAAATAAGTTCTCAAAATTAGCGTGGGGGCACGCATAAGACCAGGAAGAAGAGGAGATAAAAACTTACCTCAGCCCCAGAACTTGAACGCTCGAACGACCAACCGCACACAACGAATGCCCATGCAAAACAATATAATCCAGAATTCGGTTAAGGAGGTATATAAGCAGCAGTACGACAGAATGCATTTGCTCAAAATTTTAAGTCCATATCACGCATGAAGACTCAAGAAACTCTGAATTAATTACCAATTGCGTCGATGAGCTGAAAAAAAAAAAGATGATACAGTAAGGAGCGAAAACACCAAGAGAGAATAACTTATCAAGCAAATATCTCTTCGAACCACCCACAGCTAAAAAAAAAATAAATGATTAATATCTTCTCTAAAATCAACGATGGACATGAGGGGAGGATTTGCAAGATTGAAGTTCAAAGCTGATACTCTGGAATGATGAAAATGTAATACGATAGTGACAAATCTACGGTGAGTTGTGATCGAAATAACAGCTGGAAGATGAATAAGTTAATACTACTAGTTTTCGTTATTATTAATACCCGGAACCGTTTTATTTCGGCGAAAGCTTCTCGTACATCGGAAGTGATTAATATTGCATCTTTTTTCCAGGTGTATTTATTAATTTTAAGTTTCCATTTTTCCAAATATCTGGAAATGAATTACAATTCCGATATGGGTTGCAATGATGTACGATTTTACTCATCTTGTATTATACGTTTTTTTTTTTTTTTTTTTTTTTTTTACTCAATTTCTTTATTATTTCCGTATTGAGTAATAAATCATTAATTTACATATTGTTGGAACTATCTACGTAATCGCCTAATAAATTTCTAACCTTAGGAAAAAGGTGCGCAATGATCGCTTGATACGTTTCCGTTTCATTCGTTATTATTACCCAATCATTTGAAGAAAAAGAAGAAGAAAGAAGCTTCATTTCATAATGATACGAACATAACGAGGGATTCATAAAGTTAAGTATCGTTAACTTATATAATTAAATCTAGAAAATTAATGAAACAAATGTAAAAAAAAAAAACCAAACAAATAAATGCGAGCAATGGTATATTCTCGATAATCGGTATACGTGTGTAATGTTGAGTATATATTTACGCGTCCCATATATTCCGCCTAACCTAACCTCATCATCATTAAGGTGCCGTCTCCGTATCGGAGGTAGGCGAGTACTTACCTATACATATTTTGTCGTATAGTGTAAATAGCGGTACAAAGCCATTATGATATGGCGTTAGCGCAGTTAAACATACATGTACACATATCCGGGAGAACTGACTGTAATCGATTTATTATCACGACACAATGCAGCCATCGTATATTTTCGTAGTGTACTTATTATTATTAGCGCGCGCATATAGTGTTTTATCGTGGTGGTTTGCAATTGCCTTCTACGCGAGAATATTCGGATTATTTATATTTTTATGTTCTACGTGATGATATTTTCGCGTCATCGGTCGCATTCGAACCCGGCGCCTTCCGTACGGAAGGCCGTGCTCTTAGCCACTCGGCGGCTATTCCGTATAACCTAATAAAAATAATCAAATCAAATCAAATCGAATTTATTTAAATCCATCTCACATGATATAAATATACAAAATACAACCAAATAATAATTGTAGCAGAAATAATTGCAATAAAAAACAATTTAGTATCGTGTAATTTCTAAGTACAGTTCAAAAGTATTTGATACATATTTGCGCGATCTGTAAGTTACAGAAACAAATAATAAAATAAAGGAAGATGCTGTTTAAGAAAAAGAGACACTATATATAATAAGAACAGTAATGAAAATAAAATAATAATTAATGCGAATAAAATGATATATATATATATATATATATATGCATACATAAGTAAACATATTCAAACAAATAAACATATATACGCACGCACACATTCACCCATATATATATATATATATATATATATAAATTATAATCTATGTTTAAAATTAAATAATAATAATAATAATTCAATATCAATTTATTTGATATATTAATTACGTACGATTACTTTCAACGAAGCTGTAACGATAGGTAAATATTTATTTTCTTTTTGATAATTTTCGTGTACACATAAACCGGCCCTCGTGCAGTTTGCATATAATCGGTTATTAACCGAAATAATTTATTTTTCGGAACTATTTTTTATTATTAATATTTTCATTTCTATTATTGTTTTTAATTTATAATTCTTTATTTTATATAATATTTCTACAATGACGAGTAATATATAAATGAATTGAAGTTATTATTATTATTATAGTATGATTACTATTATTATTATTATTATCGATGATTGTTTATTATTTATTTATGTTGTCGTCGCTGATGGTGGTGTTGTTATAAATTTTGTTGTTGTTGCAACATTTCGTAATACGTCGATAATTAATCGTTTAGTAAAATCGAGTAATAATTAATAATTAACGACAGTTGTCAATCGATTGTCGAGAAAATTGTAGCTTTGCAAAGTCGAACGTGAAAAGACAAATGGAGTGTAGATGGTAATATTTTTTATTTTTTTTTTAAATCGGTAACAAAATTTCTAGTTTGACGGATGCTTAGCCAACAAAATAAGAATACAAAAAAAACAACAACAAAAAAAATTAAAAAAAAAAAAACTAGAAATAATTAAGGTTAATTGGAAATGGCTGAAAAACTAATAAAAATAGTAGTAATAATGGGGGAAAAAATTAAACACGCCGAGTAGAAAGCAGAAATTTAAAAGTGTGAATTGAAAAGAGAAAGAAAACTTTACAGAGTGATCATTCGACGGTTGTAACTTCACGTTTAACAGCTTTGGAAAAAGAACCCGCTAGAAACGTTTAGTAGACGCCTGTAGACACACACACACATAAATACTTTATTCACATATATATATATATATGAATAAAGTATTTACGTGTGCATGTATACAGGCACGCATGAACGAGCTTTTATTGTTTTCGGATATCCAATGCGTCGTTTTGACGCACGCAATGGTTAAACAGCCCCTTGCAATAATTACGATAAATAATAAATAACAGCTCTAGCACGATATTAATGAAAGTGACAATTATCGATAATAACCAGAACAATTATCGTGAAGGAAATAATAAACGATAATCATAAACGAGGATCGTGTTATAACGATAATGGTAACCCTAATAATAATATTAATTATTAATTTAGCAATAATAATAATAATAATAATAATAAAAGCAAAGATGTTGGCGGCAGCAGCAGTGATAATAACACACAATTTTTTGCTTAACTCTCGTCAACTGACGTCTTTTGAATGGATTTGTACCGGAACAAAGAAAGTTAATTGTAATTTACGACTTTTTACTTTCTATACATTAAAGAATAGAATTATTATTATGTCACTAATTAAACAACTGCTTTATTCGGATTATCGGTTTATATATACATATAATACACACACACACACAGGACATATATATATATATATATATATGACACAGGTCGACTTGTTCTTCGGTAATTTACATGATGTACAATAGGTTACGCACTAGCATACATTATTAATGTTATTACTAGTATCTTTCAGCGGTGGCTCCTGGTTTAAAAATCTTGCGGTAGCAATATGATTCCCACACCCGAACACACATATACAAAGAAAAACAATTTCACAAGACATCGCGAAGTAACACGACAAATGTAATATACGCAAGAACTTTTTAAAAGCGTAATCGAAAAAACGAAAAATTTCGAAATTAAATTATCAATCTCAAGATGAAAAATTGTATTACGTTAAACCGAACGAAATATATTAAAAATTTATTTCCGCGTGAATAAGAATGAAATGATCAAATGCCGTATAAATAATAAATCTTCAGTGTGGAAAAACTGCGGAGAATCAAAGAAACAATTCGCACTCTGAAACGTACGCAGTAAAAGAAAGAAACACCGATAGAAATTCGAAGAAGAAAAACGAATCTCGGAGAAAGAGACGAAATATAAGTCGTAGACTCGTTCGTTTGTTCGCCGGTAGTTGCGCACGCAACCGCATCCGCGTATTATGAAGAGAACAATGAGAAAAACCCTTTTCTGCCTCGTCAAGCGTGTATACTTCAAGGATGCTGTTTTTGCCTTTTTTTTTTATACAATAATTGGGCTTAAGTCTAATAACCAAAATTACCCATCGTGTGCACTGTTAAAAATTCGAAAATAAAAAAATTTCAAAAAATAAAATAAAAAAGAACAAAAAAAAAGAAAAAGAAAAAACGACTTAAAGACTAATTTTAGATATGAAGACGTAGATGGCCAGAGCCGTGAGGATATCGTCGTTATTCAGGGCCAATAAGTAAGCCACCGAGTAGGGTAAATATTTAATTGTAAAATTTTCTTGATATGGTATACAAATCAGAAATATATACAGATGGAGTTGATAGAGTACAAATGGCTAGGCAATTGTGGTTGGAACGAAGTCTGACCAGGATTGAAAAGAAAAGTCGAGCTGAGAGATTTTTAAGAGGCGTAAGAGCGAGAATGGATGTGGAAGGGAGGTTAGTGGATCTATAAAAGTTAAACCGTCTTTTACAAAACATAGACTTTCATCGATGAAGCAGGTCAGCTGGATGCTACTAAACAGGAGGAGGGAAGGTTGATTAGCAATCGCTAATATAGCCATGTATATACACACCCCCATAGTAGCATTAGACATCAAATCACCATATAACGCTGCGTATGACTTTCCCTTGCCTTCTTCCGGTTTCATCGAACGTGCAACCACCAACCGTTGTAACTAGGCATTTCAATTTTTAAAAATATTTTTTACTTTTTCTACAAAAATTATATAATTATTACTCATTTTGTTTATTCTCCGTAAAATAACTAGCACTTTTAACTATTTTATTACTTGTACGATTTCATAATAGTCATGTGTACACGTACGTTTTCACCTCTGTAACGTTGTCAGCGGTGCGTAGTAGCGTGAATGTTGTACGTTGTGTATTTTAATAATTTACCGTTGTAGTGCGATATTAATTTCTATTCGTCGATACGCCGTCGTTTTGTCTATATCTCTTGATAAGCGGTGAGTGGTGACGAGATACGAGAAACAGTCACGTTAAATGTAATACACCTCCTACGTTGGAGGGAGATAAGATTGAAGAAGCAATAAAGAAAGTAGACTTCAAATTTGATATAAAAACCTTGAACGTACATTAGTGGAGAATATAATGGAGACGGTTAAATTCACGCTCGATAATGTCCTTATCGCAATTTAATCAGCGTGTAGATGAGATGGAAAAAGATACCAACAGTAGGATCGACGAACTTGAACAGTACTCGCGGAGGAACTCATTGTTGATATACGGAAGTTCCGAAGACGACAATGAAAATACGGACTGCTGATAAACTCGGTATTTCCGGCTGAAGCTATTTGTAGGTCGCACCGTTTTGAGTAAGCGACGTCACGAAAAGGGACAAAGATAGTTTTAAACCGCGGCCTATACTGGTAAAATTTACTCGTTACGCGTTTAAAAGGGAAATTTACGGAAAGAAGATGTAACTAAAGGGAACGCAAATTATTGTCCGGGAACACTTAACGTTATTACAAATTATCAGGGATTTATCGGTCAAGTACGGAAATAAGAATGTGTGGACAGTGGACGGTACAATATGTTGTATCCATGGGGCAGGCCATGATAATCCGGTCGATACGGAATTATTTAAAATTATCCACGACAACTACACCGACGTCCGCGCTGCGTTCTTTTGTTAATGTTGGTTTGTAAAACTACGTATTATATGGTTTTCGTGCGAGGTTGTTTTGTGTTGCGTATGATAATGTCGTTGTGTTTCTAAAACGTGGTTGTCCGAATGTTAGTGTGTACGTTTGTGTGTTGAATGTAGTTTGTATTTGTATGTATAAGTACATATATATATATATATATATATATATATATATATATATATATATATATATATATAAGCATGATTATGTTAGGGCGTGTTACTCTTATATTATCTACATGTATGCTTTTGATGTTTCAGCCCGTAGTTCATTACGTTTATTACATAATGACACAGTTAGTCATTCGCATCTACTAAGTAAACTAAAGTGTTGCTTGGACTGTCAAAAGATTTTGTAATATAATTAGAGTCCTATTTATGATAGATGAGTTCTAAATTTATAGAGTAACATGCCAGTCTCGTTCGAAAGCTTAGCCATATCCGAGGAAACCGCATTGCAAATTTGTAAATTTGTTTTTCTTCAAGAAAAGTTTCAATTTTTTGAACAATCCGATGTACCCGTTTTATTGTTGAATGTCTGTTTCTGAAACCATACTGATGATGATCAAGTATTATCACCCCTTATCCTTTATTACGAATTAATTTCTCATAAAGTTTTAAGATGACGGGTAGTAGAAACGCGATTATATGAAGATATTTGTGGTAGGAGGTTTTCCGGTTTTTTTTTATTGCCATTAGACTTTAGTTAAATATGCGAGTCTTATTATTTCATTGAAAATAAACATTGCTATCTCTTTAATGTTGCGTGTATATTTTTACAGACTTTTTTTTTTCCGGATTGCTTTTGGCTAGGTTTACAGAATTCGAGGTGTATGGTGTAACATTATAATATGGCATCAGTCGTGTCTGTCCGCGATTGTACTTGGTTTAATTTTAATACATGTATACTCTGTGATTGCATAAGCGTAAATGTTCAGGCGACTTAAATAGTTTTACTTTAAAAGTAAAGAAATCGAAAAATGCTTATTTCGATGTATTGCCGATTTTTCTGAGTGGCTGTCAATTATTCCGTACGGTAGTGTACTCACGAAAATATATATTTACACCGAATAGATTAGGAGAGGGCATTTAAATGCGTGTTCTTTAAGCGTAGATGTATTATTTAGATATTTCTTGGCGAGCAGCTGTACGATGCGCTGTGTGTATGTATTGATATGAAATGATACATTCAGGACGTACATCTATACGTATTTGCTCATTGTGGTAGGATTTTATATATTCTTCTTCTTCATCATCATCACGATTAGGTCGGCGATCAACTTGGCGACAATCTGTTTCGATCTAGTAGTCCGGAATTATTGAATAAACGAACGGTAAAATCAGCGTCCTAAGTCTCCAATCCATGAATTTTGTGGATGACCCTCTGATCTCTTGACGGCGATTTTGCCTTCTATAATATTACGCGATATTTCATACTTAGCTCGTCTCAGAATATGTCCTAAGTATCAGATTTTGCAGCCGTATAACAAAACTGAAAAGACGTATCGTTAAAAAATGAGTTATTCTCTAGTCGGCACGTACTTAATTTTTGTGACCGACTTTTTTACCTGCTCAATTCACGATCGTATTTCATTTTTTTGTTTACAGTTATCCTCGAGGTTGATGCCTAAGTATCTAATAGTTTAAACCTTCTCCAGCTGTGTATCGTTTAACCATATCGAATATTTTCTCGTTTCCTTGAAAACACTATCAATTTTGTTTCAACTTTGTCGATCGAGAGTCCGAAAGCTTTGCTGTGGGTAGCAAGTTAATCTACCATTTTCTGTAACTTATCCCGGCTATTTTCTATAGTAAAACTGTCATCTGCATACTGTATGTTATTTACAGGCGTTCGCTTCGATTTATACCGTCATTTTAATCAAAGGCCTCCTTAAGACTCCGCGTTTATAAATTACACAGCAAGGGCTAAAGTATTGGCTAACCTTTTTTCTTTTTTTTTTTTTTTTAACAGCGGTACTTTCATATTCAGTTCCTTCTACTCTAACATCTTCTGTTTGTCCCCGATATAGTTGACTCATGATGCGTAAGTCATTTCTGTCGATAGAAAAATCATTTTTAATATATTAGTCTTTTAAGGTTCAAACAGTCGAACGCTTTATTGTAATCAAACAACGTGCATATACGTCTCACGTCACGACAGCGCTGTATGAGTACTTTGTGAGTACTCATTCTATTTTTGAATCCGTGTGTTGCTTACTTCGCACTTTATGATTCTCAGGAATATCTTCAAGGCGTGAGACACTAATCATTCGGTAATTATTACCATATTTAGAAGATTTTGTCTTCTTTGGGGCGTCGTGATGAAAGTTAATTTCGTCGATTCCTCGGAATTATTCATGCGGATTTTACTGAACGCCCTGGTTATTACATTTATGTTTATCTTACTGCGCGAACAAAGAACTTTCAACATTTCTACATATATTCCGTCAGAACCAGTTGCTTTACCATTTTTTTTCTTCGTTTAATAGCGTACAAGACTTCAATTATACAGATGGTCCAACATTATATCATCCGTTGCTTCTGATGGTCTATCATCATTAAATAACTGGTTGATATACATTTTCCATGTAATTTTTCTAATACTCCAAATACTGCCTTTCCGTGATTATCGAGAAGTATTCCTTTATTTGTTTTTTTTTTGTATACGCCGAATTTTTGTGCGAGTTTAGTTTGAAGCTGCTCAATCTCATTTTGTATTGCAATATCGTTCTTCGACTTGCGCATGTGTAGACCTACCTTCGGTATTCATTTGGCCTAGCTTTGACGATTTTTCTTTCCTCCATTACATTCAAATTATCGTGTGTCGTCCACTTTTGTTTGTTGACCACATTCGAAGATGCGAGTTTTTCGGACGTCAGTGATTATATTTTGAAGTCTGTTCTCAGTAGGTTGATTCAATTTATTTTCTAATATATCGGAAATTTTAAGTTTGAACGACGCATTCTTTAATATGGAATTATTTGTATCGGTGTAGGCGTGAAATAATTTTTAAATGAATTAACGAATGAATCTTTTATTAAAAAATTAAAATACAGCCTACAAACATATTTTATAAATAAATCGTGTACCGGAATTTACCACGATTAATCGATTAAAGTAAGTAGGAAACAAAAAAGAATGCGCAATTATTACAACGAGAGAGAAAAAAATGCAAACAAAGCGAGCGTAATATTAGATAATGTTGAAACTAACGATTAAATATATTTTAAAATAATTAATATAACGTTACGCTAATAATTAGAACAATATTAATTAACTCGTTACAATAAATTTGAAGAAAAAGAAGAAGAAAACGTATATTTCACATAAATTACAAATTAAGAACAAACAGAAATTTTTAAAACTGTGTACCGTTACAAATCAAAACTTACCGCAGTAACAATAAACGTAAGAGAAGAAACATGAATTTTTAACGAATGAAGATTCAACTTAAGTATATACTAAATGCAGGAAAAATTAATGCTAAAAAAAACCTGCGAAAATATGCAAAGCAATACCGTTGAAATTAGCGATAAATAAAATGATAATGATAATAAACAAAAATACTTAATACCGTTAAAACAAATGTTAACAATTATTCATATTTAACAGGCTAAACCAAATTATGTTTCAGCCTGCGATGCTTGTATTTAGTATATTTTATTCTTAATTGCTTGGAATCATAATTTCCAATCACCGTTATCAAATCATTATCATGTGTAACACACTGTTTAAAAAAAAGTTGGTAGACACTTTTAACACACGATCTTTTCACATAGCTATTTTTCAATTTCTCATGCATTTTCACTATATTACTATATATTGGAGCGTTGAGCATCTAACGCACCTGTTCTGAATCAACTGAAGCCGCTTATAACTAGAACTGCTAATAGAACTCCACGCAGGACAGGCATACGTTAAAACTGGTCTAATGAGCGATTTATATATTATTAATTTATTATCGACATTTAGGACGGATTTTAAACAAACGATAAATAGAACAAATGGCACGTTGCGTTTTGATTGACACGTAATCTAAATGTTTGATAAAAGTCAATCTTTTATCTAAAATAACATCTAAATATTTTATTTGATCTGACCATTCTACATTTACACCGTTAACCATTAAGGTGGGGGGGTAAGAGTGGTCTCCTACGAGTAAACAGTATTGCCTGAGTTTCGGTAGGATTGATGGCAATCTGCCACTTAGCAAAATATCGAATCAACCTATCTACCCCTAATTGTAATTACGTTTAATATATGCTTATGTATAAACATTAGCTGTCTGGAATCGTAATTAGCTATTAATGGGATAAACTGATTATCGTGTAAATCGTCGAAGAAGAATTTATTCGATAATTTCAGAATGCGTATAATCTCTATTTCTAGTATAACCGAGGTTACTTATTATGCACTTAGAGCACCTGTTCCGAATGAGTTGCAATCTATTATAATAACTAGCGTTCTATATGGAATACCAAACGAGACAGGCGTAAGTAAATACCGGAGACGTGTTATCAGTGTTTTTTATAAATAATAAATTTATCGCGTGTGATTTTCTATTAGACACGTGATATATGGAATAAAATTCATTAATCTTCGTATTAAAATATCGTCAAATATGTTTATATTGTTGTCAAAAGCAACGCCTAAATATCTATTCTGATCTGACCAGTTAACGCTGTTTGCCGACAACGTTAGATTAACATGATTTTATATCATTTATTCCGTAAAACATTTATTAAAAATACGTCCGTCTTGTGTATATTACGCCGATGGTCTGAATTTATGATGACTTAAACTTTTTATTTTCTTCATTAAATGTGTGTAGAATTATATATAGAATACTTCAATCTCACTGAGGTGGCACGACAGATTATATGAAGAATGTGCAAAACAGTTTTAAACGACAGATTTATAATAAATAGTGGCGAGAAATTAAAACGAAACACCTTATAAATAAATTAAATTAATGTTATTATTTTCCAGGTCGCGAGTGGCCAAGTTACGAAGAAATTAACTAATTTATAAACAAACTAGACAATTTAATTTTATAATCACGTTACAGGGGGGGAGCCAAATTATTTAAAAAAAAAAAAACACGATAATTTAGCTAATTTATAATCAAAATTTTAATTTATCGATTTATTAATTTATTGATTTATTAATTTATTAATTTATTATTCCGTCGTACGTGCCAAATTATAACGAAATTAGAGATAATTTACGATTTATAACGAAATTTTAATTGATAATATTATCAGTTTATGTCGACGTACTACTTGTGATATTTTAGTAATTAATTAGTTTTTATTTCGATATTAATCGATATCTAAGCCTCAATCATACAGGGGCAAAAATTTTGTTATCGGTTAGACGTTCCGACAACCTTATATTGAAGAACCACGTGGCCGAATACTAGAATTAATATGTCGCAGTCAGTCTATACAATTACAATTACAATAGACTGTATTTCCCATTTTAAATTGAAATTTACAAATATTATTTTCTTAACGCTAAACTAGTATTTTAATATATGTATAACTTTCTTAATGATAAACTAATACTAATATGTATAACTTTTCTTAATGATAAACTAATATTAATATGTACAGCTTTCCTTGATGATAAACTAATATTAATATGTTTAAACGTATTAGGGAAATTAAGCCGGTGTACGAGCCACGGTCTCTTCCAATTTATCGAATGTTTACATATTTTTCTCTTAGCTCTTTCCAGTCCATCCGATTAAGCGCTTTACGCATCCAGACTGCACTTTTGCGTATTTGTAGATATCGTCCCTCCATCTCATTTTTGATCTTCGCCTCAATCTTTTCCTATTGATTGGTAACCATTCAGTACATTTCCTGGTCCATCTGCTTGCGTCTCTTTGAACTACATGTCCAGCCAAATTCCACCCTCATTTCCAGTATTTTGCGGAGAGCAGCATCTTCTGCTCTTATCCCGTAATACTTTATTACTGATTTTGTTGTTATCCCGATAATTTTCCTTTCCATAGCTCTTTGAGCTATTAATATTTGTCTACCGTGTCTAACTGTCAGTGACCATGTTTGCGCACCGTATGTCATGACAGGAAGGACGCATGTATTGTAAATCTGTGATTTTCTTTATACGACTAATTAAATTAAATATTTCTTATAATGCCCAGAATTTTTTTCACCCTATCGCTATTTTGCGATTTACTTATTTCTCTATTGGATCTTTAAAGGATATTATTTGGCCTAAATATATAACGTATTTCACCCGGTGTATCGTTTTTCCGTTCATTTCAATTTTTAGTTTTTCTCCGTTTGTTCGTAAATTTGTTTTATCATAATTTATTTTCAGACCCCCCTTACTTTTGATTGGTCGTGTAATTACATTAACATTGTTTTTAACTGTTTCGGGGAAGCTGAAATTATAGTTACGTCATCTGCAAATCTAAGGTTTGATATATATATAAGTGCCATTTATACTTGTTCGCTTTTGTCTCCGTGCAATATTCTTACATATACATGTATGTATAATTAAAATTAAAATTTATCCAACATTTATTATACATATTGAGAATTACAATAAAATACAAAAAAGAAATAAACAAAACATAATCTACGAATAAAAATAAAATAAAACGAAAAATGTAAAATCTACAAAATTTTCAATACGATCTGACGTTATACTTACGATGCCGGAAGACAAGATCCAGTTCGTTTTTCCCCGACGACATATACAGGGAACACTGGAATTTCCACGCGGTTTTCTGATTATGTACTTCCGTATAATTATTATTAGAAAATTTTATTATGACGGATAGATAATTTCCGAAATAATATTTTACTATTAATTCGTTATCGATTCAAGACGTGGGTGAAACTTCTTTCAAATGCCACTACATGTTATCGTGTAACATTATTATTACTTATATTACGTCTGGTTTTCTTTTTTTGTACTTCAGCCTTATTTATCTCGGTGATCAGATCATTGATGAAAGGTAATTCCAGATAAGCCAGAATTGCCGAGGATGATTCTGTTAATATCGCAAATTTAGGGCGATTTCTGATTGCGACTTTAATTATATATATATATATATATATATATATATATATATATATATATATATAAGATATCCGAGGAGGATAGTATAAAGCTCGGCGAAGATAATAGAGTAATCAGATGATAAAGAATAGCAGGATCTCTTTGTCTGTAGATACTAGACATTCCTACATTGTTTAAATATGTACATCTATCAGTATATAGGATTCATTTTGCATCGCATATTGTAACTGTGTAACCTTGTTTTTGTATATGTATATATATATATGTGTGTGTGTGTGTGTGTGTGTGTGGGCGCGCGCGCGTAAAATGTGTGCGTTGCGATATATGCATTAATTTCATATTTATATATTATACCTCGTTTTATTGTTTGTAATAAGAAGAATAACATTTAATTTGTGATTTGATTCGATTTGACTATTATTATTATCATTATTATTATTATTAACAAATAAATAAATGGTTTGATTTGATCACTATTCATTAATATATTTTTAACACGATCATTATTGTCGTTATTATTAATATATTATTAAAAATGTTGACGGTGATGGAGGTGTGATGTCGACGATAGTGTTGTGATTGTTTGTTACTATGTTTTTTGTTTGTTGTTATCATTGTAAGCATTAAAGTTAATGTCGATATTAGCTGATATGTTATCGTCGATGAGTGTGCAAATATAATATATTGTTATTATCGTTGTTGACGTTATTACTATATTATATTGTTGCTACTGCTGATTTTATTTTCGCGTTTGATGTCTTTTTTTTTTTCTGCTGTTGTTATTTATTATCGTTGTTAATTGTCGATGTGTCCTCGTTAATTTTATATTGTTAAATCGTTGTTTTTCTTTATTATTTGTGCAGTTAAAATACTAAGGATAATAGCTGGTGCATCCTGGTATATACGAAATGAAAATTTGCATAAAGACCTAAAAGTACCAAATGTGCACGAAGTAGTTCGGGATTGCAGTAGAGATTACTTGCACAGGTTAGAGGGTCACTCTAGCCAGCTGGCGGTAGATTTATTAAATCATGCCAATTGGCCTCACAGATTGAACTGTCGCACACCTCTAGATCTTCCCCACCGGTTTAAATGATTGGTGAGGTAGTTCGGGGTGTCATTGTTAAATCCCATCCTGTCATAACTCACATACCAGTTGCTTATTGGCTACATCAGCCAGATTGCAATTTTTATATATATATATATATATATATATATAAAACAAATTGTGCAGTTGTTGTTGTTATTGTTAGCATTAAAGTTGATATTAGCTGTTATGTTATCGTCGATGACTGTGCAAATATAATATCTTCTTATTGTTGTTGTCGATGTTATCATTTATAGTTGATGATAACTTTTTTTTATGGTTGACGTTGACACTATTTTTTATTGTACAGCTGATTCTATTTTCTCCTTTAATGTTTTTTTTTGCTGCTGTTGTTATTTATTATCGTTGTTAATTGTCGATGTGTCATTGTTAATTTTATACTGTTACCTCGTTGTTTTTCTTTGTTATTTGTGCAGTTGTTGTTGTTATTGTTAGCGTTAAAGTTGATATTAGCTGCTATGTTATTGTCGATGATTGTGCAAATATAATATCTTGTTATTGTCCATGTTATAATTTATGGTTGATGATGACTTTTTTTTTTTATGGTTAACGTTGACGTTGTTATTATTTTTTATTGTTGATGCCTTTTTTTTTTTTTTTTTGGCTGCCGTTGTGGCTTATCGTTGTTGTTAATTATCGTTGTATCATATTGTCGCCGTTATTATTGTTGTCGCGTTGTTGTTTTTCTTGCTTTTGTCGTTGCTGTCGTCGGTGGTACATTAGGAGTTAGCGCCGAACTTGATAGAAAATAATTGAGGAATAGATTAAAGCAGTCATAAATGCTGGAAGTGGAAATTTAAGTAGGAACGTCGTTTTCGACGGCTAATTATGTCTAAACAAACGGTCACTCAGATGTCGGACAGTTTTCCCTGTTTACGTTTAGCACGGTCCGGAGCACCTAAGCGTGCGTGTCTATATATACGTTTATTAATAATATACGCGTCTATATAGGCGCCCACGCGTGCCGTCATTTGTGCGTACGTGTTTGTGAGAATGACGCGTGGATAACACGAGTCACTTCAAAGCAGGTGTACCCGATTTTTAATACTAATAACTGATAGAAGAGGAATAATAGTAATAATAAAATAAAAATGATGATGATGATGATGAGAATAATAGTAATAATAGAAGATTAAAAAGATAAAACAGACGTGTACCGGTTTTATCGAGTTTCCAAAGAACCGAATTATAAGATATATATGTATACAAATACTTATTATTTATATAGATATAGATTATGTAGGAAGTGTTCGTCGTTTTAACATGTTCCACCTGCTCTCTCTGTCAACCTATCTTTAACTACTTCCAGCTTTTTCGCATTGTCTAACACACACGCCAACAGACGCGTACTAAAATTAGACGCAGCTTCCTTTCTGCTACGTCGATTTTCGTATTATTCATAATTAATACTTCCGAATGTAAGCTGCTAATGGAGTCGTCACTCGTTTCGAAATTTCGACGTAAATTTGCGAGGGACGAAATTTTTTTAATTACATTACCATTTTTCCTTTCGTTTATCCCGGAAATAAATGGAGTTATATCTATGGAGAATATACCGTTGCGCGCATTTATTTGCAGGTTTGTTTTTTTTTTCGTGTAGCCTAGCATTTATCTCATTTACCTACATTTAGTAATACCATTTAAACTGTTAAGGTATAAGGTGCTTAACATTATGAACCCCTTCTTATGTGTGTATATAATTATGAAATAAAGCTTCTTACTTATTTTTATTTATTCCGGTACACTACAAATTTCGACAAGGAATTCTTTTCTATCGCCATCTAAGGGAAACGGCTCGAATTGGATAAAATTTCTCGCGTACGCGCTATTGCATTATGTAATTGAAGAAAGTGTCTGTACGAAAATTACAAATTTCGAGAACAACACTCATCGAAAAAGTGGTAGAAGAAAGTGGAATACCGACTTATACGGAATCAAAGAAGAAAACTTGCGTCAGGTTTACATAGAAGTGGTTAGTACATGGTGCGAACCAGTCTGCGGGCTAATTATATATATATATATATATATATATATGAAAAAAATGGATAATATATATATATTTTTTTTCTTTTACCTTTAGTTAAATTGCACCTAGCTGATGGTAGCTATTTAGCAATTTTAATATTTTATGCAGATGGCATAATTAGCCCACTACCCATCAGTAAGCGCTAAAAACAGTCCTTAAAATTTATCTCTTAGGCTAGGTCCATAGATTGCCATGTTGGTCGGGTGCACTTCTAGTCTGTGAGCATAATTTTTTGCGTCACTGGATTCCAGAGCGAACTTCATCCCAATGTCTTCGTGGAGCGTTAAGTTGGTGATGTACCACAGTGCATTGACATCCGGAGGATTTTATTCTGGAACCGCTGAATAATTCGGTAAGTTAGCCTTATAATGGGCAGCCATAACGTCAAACTGTCTTCAAAATTTGATTGTAAATCAATAATTTATTTTCAGCGGACACTTCCGATTTCTCGTTTTAACCAGTACATCTGTCTCAGTTTTAGATTTAGCTCAGTTCGCTTTGCTATTATGTGTTTCCTCTACGTTGGACGCTGATCAAGGTGCATACCGAGATATTTTACATCTGATTTCTGTGAAATTTCAGCACCGTTTAGGACTATGTTTTCTGTTGGATCAATTCTTCTGTTAGTAAAGATTACTCTGTGTTTATTTACATTTATTGGCCTTGATCCTCCATAGGTTAAGCCACGACGAAACTTCGTTGACTGTTGCCTCGATAGTATTACGTCAGAACACAAAATCGCAGTGTCATCAGCAAAACGTCGCTAATTCTACATCAAAGGATGTAGAAATATCTGATGTGTACATGAGGTGGAGTAGCGGTCCAAGTACACTACCTTGTAGCACACCTGCTTTCAACGGATGTATATCTGATGAATCGTCTTCATCTTTCACATAAAAATACCATAGAAACTAGTATAATTCGTATGGAAAAGGTTTTAATTTTGTGTAATAGGTCATCATGCCAGACTTTGTCGAAAACCTGGCTTATGTCCAAAAACACGGGGCATCGCAATATTTTTTTCCTCGAGGCACATCTCGATAGTGTTAACTATACGATGTACCTGCTCTATTGTACTGTGCTTGGATCTCCAAATTGATGCTCTGATATTAAACCGACATCATCGACGATTGGCATTAGTCTTTTTAGCAGCAGTTTCTCATAAAGCTTAGGTAATACAGACAGTAGCGAGATGGGCACCAACTCGGTTCTATCGGTGATTTCTGTTTTTTTTTTTTCTTTTATAACATCTGTGACAATTTTAGTTGTAGAGGAAAATACCGCAGCCGAATCATTGTATTGAAAATATACGGCAGTAGTATGAAAACCTTTTCTCGGCAATTCCTTTAAAATTTTTGCGATAATTAAATCATATCCCGGTGATTTATTTAGATTTAGGGTTTTCACTACATTATTAATTTTACCCGGAGATGCAAGTTTTATTGGTTTGTATACATCATAAGAGTAAGTAGTATCCGAGTTTAACGTTGTATTTCCAGGATGCGGTTAAAATAAATTTGCGAAATGTTTGCCAAACGTTTCTGCTTTTTCTAAGTTCGTTCTTGCCAAGTTCGGTCCAATTTTCTTATCGGATGTACCGTTTGTACAGGTCTTTTAAAATTTTTTGTCGCTTTCCACAACGAATAGTCATGGTGCGATAAGGGCGACAAATTTTTCAAACTTTCTTTCAATGATTTGTTTTTCAAATTTTGCAATAATTTTTTTTTGTTAATTTCGTCTGTTTGTTTAATGCTGTTTTATGAATAAGATTTCTTGATGTCTGCCATTGTTTTCTTAATTTTCCTAACGTCAACAAATACCGACGAGAATCTTTATGAAAAATTTCAGTATGTCCGGTATTTTATTGGAATCAGTCGGCCAGTAAGTAGGTGTTCCCGATAAGCAAATAACGCTGCGTATTTCATCAATAATAGATTTTAGTTCTTTACCTCTAGGTACTGTTAGTCTAGATCCCGAAGTATATATTTTTCGTATTGTAATCGCCTCCTATTATGTATCTACAGCCTAAAGTTTTGAGAAAATCGGCAAAGTGTTGTTTTTTCATATTGTGCCTCGGAGGATAGTAAACTGCTGAGACGCTAATATTTTTATTCGGGCCTTCATTGAGTACTACACTGGTTGCTTGTAGATAGTGTAATTTATATTTTTTTAGTTCGCAATATTTTATTTCACTTTTTACTATGACGCCGGTACTATACCATGCGCCGTACCACCCGGATGATTAGTAAAATATGAGTTGTACCCCATGAAATTGGCGAATCTGGTATTTGTAAGGCGCAGTTCACACTGGCACGATAAGATCACGATACGGCATGGGATATGATAAGCAACGCGACCTTGAACCGACACGGACCACTCATAGTAGTGCAAATGTTTTGAAAGCAACTAATCCAGTACTGTGATCGGTCCGTGTCGATTCAAGGTCGCGTTGCTTATCATATCCTATGCCGTATCGTGATCTTATCGTGCCAACCGCGCCAAAGATGCGTCTCCGATAAGAGAAGAATACCGTCATCATTATCTGTGATGTACATCTGTACCTCGTATTATAAATGGTTTAAAATAGCATTTGCATTCCATTATACGATTTTTAAATTTCTCATGTTTTATATAACATAGCTATGATACTGCTCAGTAGTATATTTGACTGAAATAGTTTCACAAAAATTAAAATTTACCGATTCGAAAATAACGTAGCGATCCTTAAATAATAACTCGTATATATACAATAGTCAACATCTCCGATTACTCGCGGAACAGTAAAAGGACCCTCGTTTGACAATCTTATGCATGTTTATATCGCGTACGAGACACGAGCCCGATGCGATGTGTAGTTTGATAGGTGCGTAGTTGACACCGGATATCAGCATTGCTGCCATGTATAGGGAATTTGTATAATTTAAAGGATACATTTCATATTTTTTATATATTGTACACGTTTATTTTTTTATACTTTATTTTATATTCTTTTGATGATAACGGCTAAATAGATAAAAAGCTTTGCGATTTTTACAAAATGTTTAGTGATTTTAACTTCTTTCTCGTTATGTACTTTTTTTTTAAATCACTACATTCCACACTTTTCAATTTATATATATATATATATATATATATATATATATATATATATATATATATATATATATCAGATAAGGGTAATTTAAATTAATGCAAAACCTGCATTGTAAAAATTAAAGATAAAAATAATTAAATAAAAAAATTAAAAATCAAATCACTTAATCGATACGTATACCGTTGTACAGGTTCGGTATAAGACACCTAATAAGCGGAAATAATTTTTAATGTAAGAAATTCATCCGGGATTAACGTTAATTACGTAATTTACTAGAGAAGTCTAATTAATCGCACGTAATTGTAATTAACCTTAATTTATTTTATATTTTATTTCCGAACAATAATTTCGTACAAACTTTGTATTTGATTTATATAATATATATATATATGTATAAAATTTAAACTTATATTTGATAATATAATATAAAACATACATATTTGTACATTTTCCTATCAATTACTACACGTTAAAATTGATTGTCGACAAAATTAAAGATAAATATTGTACTCGTATGTTTAAATTTACATAATGCTCTATTGTGCGCAGGGTACGGCTTATGTGAACGTTGTTATAATCATTATTTAATTGCAAACCCGGTTAAAACTAAATATTTTATTTATACTAATCAAGCAGAAAAGCTGTTTGAGAACATCAAAATTAGAATCATATAATAGAAAGAACGTATGAAATTAAGTACATCGGAATTTTATTAGACAGCAAGCTAATTTGTGATAAGCATTATTTCAACAATAACGTAAATAAATTAAGGAATTTGAACTATCAGTTTTTAACTACCTAAAGCAATATTTCTCTCCGTTAAGCATCTAATCCGTTTATTATCAACCAGTCTTTTACGTATGGTATTGTTCATTGTCGCGGAGCAGCGCGATATAATTCACTGCTAAGGAACATAACCGATAAAAATTCCGACAATATAATTCTAAACGTACGACAATTGTATCAACATGCCAGACTTGTTATAAAACACAATTGGGATTATTTTACGGTGAAAACTGTAAGTGGGAAAACTAGAATCGCTCCGGCATTGAGAAAGCAACGGGTAGCGAATTTTAATAAGACCGTATCGTACGCAAGCCATTTATGCTGGTGGCTTATAATTGAATTGCTGATTCCGTTAAAAAATATTTAATTAATTGTAAGCGTTGTCGTTGTAAAACTTTGGTTCCTTACGTTTTCACCAACGACCGCAACAGCACAGCACAGGCCGGTGAATTATTTATTTGTAACGGTCATCGTTGTTAATTAATTTATTTATTTATTCGGTTGTGTGTTTGTCAATTTTTTCTTTTTTATTCTTCATTTTTATTATTTGAAATGTCAGCGTGCACTCTTCATTAAATCATTATCATAATTGCTACTTTATTATTAATTTATTTATGGAAAATTCCTATTTAATATGTTCTGTGTAATCTTTAAGTAATATTTTGATCGTCAATTTTTTTTTTCTATATAGAAGATTAATATTATACGTTCAAGTTGCGCGTTGTTTGATTTATATTTTTTTATTTATTTTTTTTTTTTTTATTTAATCATTATACCGTTATCGCTTTACCGTTAATTTTATTGTTTATAGAAGGTTTGTATTTTTACATGTTCTGTTTGATTCTGTTTTAATTTTCTCTTTTAAATATTTTAAACGTTAACTTTTTTTATATAGAAGATGAAATTCGCTTCGCGTTATCTTTTTTTATTTCGGATAACCGCGTGTATTTTATAATTTATAAATTACAAATTTAGCCGGTATTGGCGAATTTATGGGCATTTCCTTTGTATTCTAAGATGAATTTTAATCAGTTTCGTTATATTTATTATTGAAATGAATACGAATAAAAGTTGATTTCATTATTATTATCATTATTATTATTATTATTATTAATTTGAAAAGTTCGGAATGTATTGATTTTTACACACACACAAAAAAAAAGGGGGGGGGAGCGTGTATAAAATCGTTATTTTTTATTTCTTAATGAGTAATCACAATCCATTCCGGCTGGTAAACCATTAACGAGTGAATATTTTTTTTTTTGTAATGTAGCTTCAAGAAAGGACAGCTACTTCTGCAATCTTAAACTTTAGTTTAAATAAGCAGCGATCATGATTATTCAACATATGTAGAGGTTTAACCCAATGGTTAAGCTCTGTTACTTATATTACTTAGTCAGTAGGTTTGAAACGTTTAAGCCTTCTTAAGTCGCGATCTGCGGGCAAAGGTGCTGAGGCCTACGGATTTGGATGATGATGAAATCTATAAAAAGTGAATATAGAAAAATAAATTATAACAGTATATACAGAATTGTAAATATCTTGCGTAATATCAAGCGATCGTGATTGTAGCTTAACATTCAAAAATTTATACATACACGCGCATGCTGTGATAGCAGAGTTTTTTTTTTTAATTAAATTTCAAATGTGATTATGGATATTAGCGAATAATACATACATTTATATATATATATATATATATATATATATATATATATATATGTATATGTATATGTATATGTATATGTATATGTATATATGATGTGCTGCGATCTTATCTACTACAACGTATATAGCATAACAGCTTATATGACGTCATTTTTAGGTTGGTAGTTATATTCTATGAAAAACCTCTAACAAAATAGTTCATTGGATAAGAAAGTATATAATGGTAAATGTATTAGCGATATATATATATATATAATATGCAATTTTACTTACTCGGTAGCTCATAGTTATGAATACAGTTACATAACGTTACGTTAAGATTATAACAATAATAAATAGATTTTTTTAAAATAAATTTTTAATATTAATAAATAAAAAGAAAATTATATCGGCATTTAATTTATCGACTTTTATAAGAAAACGGTTACGGCTGGAAAATAAAAACCTTTTATTTAATAGACACACCGTCGTTTCTTTTCAGTACATATATGTACAAATAATCGTACAAATAATTATATACACATATACACACACACATAAACATATACACACTTCATTCGTATTCACGCACGCACACACGAACATTTATGTACCAGTCAACTGTACTTATGTACAACGCACTCTTATATGACCAGGTAATTCAGACTGTATATATACCATTTAATATGATTATGAAGTCTAATAATAATTATATTTATTATACTTATAATAATAATACTAATAATGATAATAATAGCAATAATAACAATGACGATAATAATAATAATAATAATGAAAAATGAAATACTAATAAATTTGAATTTTGAGCATTTAAAATTTATATATATATAGTATATAATACCGTGCTATGTACTGCAACAAGGGCCAGACGCAAGGAGAAATGAGTTTTTAGATTAGATTATATAGGTTGCACGACTTAAGGAAAGATGGAGTCTTTTTTCAAAAGTAGGTATGTTTGAAGGATTAGTGGAAGAAAAGTAGGCATGTTTACGGAGAACGAATATTTGTACATAAAGGGCGGAGGATTAATATATATATATATGTAGGATAGTTAGTTGAATATTACAAAGATGACAGACAGACGGGTTCACTTGTTCCAGCAAATAAGATTGTGTTAATACGGTATGAATCGTACGCAAGCGAGACAAAACCACTTCATTTCGTCTTCCAGGTATAGTGGTCACTTGTGAAACTATTTTCAGAAGACGAAGCGAATTTGATTCCATCGGAATGTTGGCCCATCTCGGGATCTACACATCAGTTGCAGAAATAATCCGTAAATATTTAATTAAATAAATATTCCTCCGTCTTCGTTTGTAATTAATTAGATCTTTTTTTTAATATATTAAATTCTATCGGCTCGGCATAAATTGCTTAGTGTCTCCTTCTCTAGCTTTATTAAAATACGGAAGCGACACGCTTTATATTTTCGGTACGATTTCCACTATTTAACGATATACCAAAGTCAGTATAGTTTCCGGAAATCGACAAATTGCGACAGATTTATAACGTACAAATCATTTACAGGTAGAAGTTTATATCTGACGTTTGTACTTTAGTAATAGTAATAACATAAAGCATTATCGTAATAAAAAATAAACCGATAGTAAAAGCGAATTTTGCAAATTATGACGGAATATTACGTGATTCGAAGGTGCAATATGAAAAGATCGCCTATAAGAAATTTTACAAGGTTTAGAACATATTTTCTTATATTTGTAGAGGAGTACAGAAAGAGGTATCAGAACTTTCGGAAAAATCAACACTCAATGATTGAGTACGAATCGATGCAAACGGAATGTGTTTCAATGTGGCATCATTTCATGCAAACCAGCTGACATATAATCTCTACAAAAAACTAGACGCAGGTCGATGATTGCTACGATCAAAAAAGGATACATATATATATATATATATATATATATATATATATATATATATATAATGATTAAAAACGGCAAAAGATGTAGCCGGTCTGGTTATCGAAAACAGAAGGAAATAGAAACAACGCGAAAATAAAACAGAAGGCGTCCGGGACTGAAAGAGGTTTTATTACCAGTTAAAAATTAGAACATATATGAAAGACGTACACACAACAATACCATGGAAAGAGTTTACGTATGAGACCGACTAATATATATATATATATGAGTGTGTATATTTTAAAGCAGACAATCTGGAAATATGCGCCAGCATTACCGTCATCACCACTGCCACCGTCATCTTCAGATCGTAATATTCAACAGAGAAGACAACTGGGATTGTTGTTTTGCTTTTTTTCATCGTCAGTGTGTGCGTGTATATTCGGAAAAGAACAGAACGAGATCGAACTGACTATTATCCCAAAGGAGATACTCGTCGCGCGCTCATTCATCTCTACACCTGCTTTGATATATAGTTTGGTTCAAGATTACTATCCAATTTACATGCAAAAGGAGGTTGTTACATCGAGACACGTGCCCGATGCCATCTAAATGCTGCAGTAGTTCAGATTTACTATCTGGCCTAACGGTAGGTTAAACGGTGTGTCTGTCGCTTATTATCTATTAGCTTCACACCGGTTCTTTGTTCATCGTTCGGTTTCGCCGTACCTTAACTGGAAGACTCGTGATTAATCTAAATGTATTTTATATATATATATATATATATATATATATATATATATACTAATATGTGTGTGTTTTGCCATGTCCATACACATCATATATGAATATATATATATATATTTAAATTCATTATTCATAATTCTTTTACAATATTTAAAAATCACCTGTCGTTTTAATTATTTAACAAAATTTGACCGATTTTCATTACTACCTTCTTCTTCTTCTTCTTTTTTGATTTGTGACCGTACCGTATCCTGCTACTTAGGCCAGAGGCACGGAAGGAAAGGTGTAGGAAACTAGATTAGAGGAAAGATGTTTGTGATTTTAAGGAAGAGGAGAAGTTTAGTGTCGGCGGATGAAGTGCGTTGTAATATGTTGGGAAGGTTGAGAGGAAGGCCAGCAAGCTGACGTTGAAAGGTATATGTTGGACAGGAAACTACTAGGATGATGTGAGTGATGGTAAGAGGAGTATTGCATGCAGGACAGGTAGGCCGATTTTCCCTGGTGAACAGGAACTACTGGTGCGTAAGACGTGTGTGTCCGGACCGAACGACCACATCTTTCCGTCTGGATGTTAATAAGCCGTTGTAATAAAAAATTGAAAAAAAAAATTTGAAAACGCGAAAAGATTTATTTGGTTCAGCGGAATTACCGATCCTTAATGAAATCGTCAACGTCGTTGTTCGGTTGAGGTAAGGAATATAGACATCACATATAGACATCACTTTCCGGTACGTGGAAACAACACATCATTGCTAAAAAGAAAGAGATTAATCGTTTAATAGCTTCCATGTATTGGCTTATTGGAAGAAACTCAACGTTAACGATAGACAATAAATTGTTAATCTACAAAGCGATTATTAAACCAACTTGGAGCTATGGCGCCCAATTGTGGGGTTGTGCAAAAACCACTCACATCAAAATAATTCAAAGATGCCAAAACAAAATACTTCGTATGATAACGAATGCACCCTGGTTCATAAGAAACGATGACTTGCATAGAGACCTAAATGTTCCTACTGTAATTACAGAAATTAGACGGTATGCACTTCAACACGAAGACAGATTACATAGGCATCCAAATACGGAAGCAATTATTACATTAGATAACCTAAATAACACAAGAAGGCTGAAACGGAATAAGCCTTATGATATTGTTTAAACAAATTTTATTCATATTCTTCTGAGGCTCCTGTCACTGGACGGATAACCTCTTCACGTTAATTTTCTTTCATATATCAGAATTATTGGATAGTCCAAATGGACTAGTTGTAATTATGTAAAATAAAAAAAAAAAAAAAAAAAAAAAAAAAAAAAAAAAACTTTCCGGTAAATATTTAACATTATTCTCAGAAAAAATTTTAAATGCATAATTACGTCCAGAAAACGAATCCAATTAAATAAAAAAAAATCTACCGTATATTACATCATCATCATCATGATACGTCGGCTTACATTTTTTCCAATTCTTTGTCTATCTGATGCATTCTGGAATTGTGCAACTGTATTTGCGTTGTAAAGTTTTGCACTCGTGTTGTTCTTAAATAACCGAATAAATTAGTCGTTTTCTGAAAAAATCTATGTATATTTTTAATTTGTTCGTTAATTGAAGCGATCGATTAAATATTTTTCTTTGTTTATATACGATGTTTATGTATATTTTTTATGTTGCTTTTTCCATAAAAGTATAAATTTATTATTTTCTTTATATCATATCATTACTTTTAACACTTTGAGCCCCCAGCCACATTTTGAACCCAGTCAATCACGACCGACGAGTATGGTTATGATTTTTATTTTCTTGTTTATATCTAGGGTATTTACATTTTAAATTTTTAACTCATCTGTACTTAATTATATTAATATTATTAAGCTTTTGCAGCCAATTCACCGGTTGGTCAGTCAGTTTTGATGATTTCTTCCCAACTGTCTTCTGACATCCCATCAGAATGTGCTCCATTGTTTACCCCGCAGTCACACAGGCTGATTCGTCCCTGAGCACATATGTCTTCATTTCTACACCTTCCATGTTCTGTTCGGAAGCGGTTCAGTTTTGTCCAGAGATTTCTCGGCAGGTCGAATCAAAGTGATCTGTCATCTGGGTTACGAATGATTCCTCTCTTATCCGGATTATTCTGACACCATTTCTTTCTCCATTCTTTAATTCCATTAAAATCTTCGTCTATTAATTTTGTTATATTACACCGGTTTTCTCGACTTTAAACGATTTGTTCCTTCTGTGTTCTGATGTATCGGTAATTCTGTATTTCGTTTATGTTTCGCCCATTCTTTAATCGCCGCTTCTTTTCGTCGGTATTCTAGTGTCGTAATATTTCTTAACATCGGAAGCCATGCTGCCAGTGTGGATTTCAATATAGCTGTTACGGTTCTCAGTGACGAATTCAATTCCACGTCAAATTTGTGAACATGGGCCCTGTTCAGCTACACCGGAGTTTTGTACCCTGTTGCCGAGAGAACCAGAGCCAAAACTGAAGTTCGTAATGTTGCTTCTGGCGCTCCCCCATGTAGTTTCCGCTATTTTGTTTATTATGTCTTGCACGCACTTTACGATTGTTACGTTAATTTTATTTTTTGTCATTCGCCTGTTCAAACGGAAGAATGACACCACTGCTTTCTCTTTTTACAATCGTCATTGTTTAAAATATCGCGATAGTATCTGTAAGTCATCTGTGCGTTTTTCTTCCGTGATCTCTATTTTGTTGTTCTGCGTAGTGCCAAGTCGTCTGCGTAAATGAACTTTCACGAAGCGGTTATTGGCGTGTCTGAGATATGTAAGTTAAAAAGTAACGGAGATAATACAGATCCTTGTTGCAGACTATTATTCAGTGTTCTCTGCTTGCTTTGTTTCCCTATTATCTTCGATTGCTCAGCATTTAGTTTATTAATCTATACATGATTTTACACGGGATTATTTCTACTAGCTTTGTCAGTAGTCCAGTACGTCATACCGTACCGTAGGCAGACGTGAGGTTTATGAATGCAATCAATGTTTTCTTACTTTGTTGAAAGTCCTATTCTATATGTGTTGTCAGCGCATTTATTTGATCTAGTTTCTGTTCTTCCTAAAACCTGCTTTCTCCACCGAGATGTTGTCGTCTATCACAGATTTTAGGCGATTGTAAATTATTCTTTTAAAGTTTTAAATACAACGCTTAATGGTGATATTAGCCTATAATTTTCCGCTATAGATGTGTGATAAAAGATTCAATATCAGTAATTTCTGACCGACACTTGTAATTTTATAACTCTTTTGATGAAAAGTTGAATTTTTGTCTAATAACAAGGATTTTTTTTTCCTTTTTTTTTTTTAATTGAGTTTAGGTTATAAAACCATTACTACTCATTGTACATATAAATTTATATAAACTAATAACAAATGAGTTATAAAATAGAAAGATAAATAACTAAACTAAGACATATAAGGAAAATACACTATACGAGGATTTACAAAATAATATTGGATTTATATATATAAGAGGCCAGTGCTATCAACACAAGAGGATTATGTAAGCATATATGCAATAGAGTACGGAGGGAAGATACCTAACTGTAATAATATCTTGATTAGGGTTTCTCTGTGTGCACTATATAGATTACATGAAAAAATGATATGATTAATATCTGCCGTCAAACCACAGGACTGGCAAGTACTGGAACTAACCAGCCCTATCCGGTGGAGATGACTAGGCAGCAGATTATGTCCTGACCTAATACCAATTAGAAGAGAGAAAAATTTACGGATTGGTATTGAATGAGGAGACTTAATTAGAAAGAGAGATTGTTAGCACAAAACATGGAGCTCCAGCGATGACGCAAATCCGCCTTCGCAGACGCAGCTAAACATGTGGAGGGAATCCCAGGGATCAGTAGGCCTCTGGAGGCCCCCATTTTAGCTGCCTGATCACAAATTTCATTATCTTTGATCCCAATATGAGCTGGGATCCATGTAAATTTCACATGGACATTCTTTTGTTGTAGATACATTACATTTTCTATTGTTGTCAAAATAACTCTATTAGTTTTGAATGTACGATTTAAATTTTGGATGGCGTTAAGCACGCTTAAGGAATCGGATAAAATAAGTACATTTGAATGTGTAATATTGACTCGTGCAAATTACAAAGCTTTAAGAATTGCATATCCTTCTGTTATAAACCCAGTGGAAAAACTCGGTAAACGATATGATGTTTTGTAGTTTATTTGTGATGTAAAAAAAAAGTGTTAGTTTTTTTTATAAATGATTTTTTGGTTTCTAATTAATTTAAAATAATTTTGAGTGCATTGGTTAATGCAATGATGCTAAATAATGAAAGTTTCAATTGAAAATTTTAGACTTTCAAATATAAACATCTGTGTGATAACAGACAATGTGTCAGTCCTTTATGACCGCTTCTTTTGAGGTTTTATTCCGCTTTAAAAATGAAATAGAAAAATTTTCTGTTAACCACAGTAGTTCGAAAGTGATATTTCTTAATATGGAGCAAAAATTAAAAATTAAGCGATCACATTTTAATACAAAAAAAAATCATATGGGCTAGCGGTAATGTACAATGTCCGTCACATGGCTCGAAGTGTTAAATCGGATGACATAAATCCGATTGAATTTAGTTGCATTTCAACTCTAATATCTAGACTGTTATTCCGCTATTTTGGTTTAATCACATTTCGACTGAAATATTCTTTTTTTCTTTTTCCATTATCAAAGTTTACTTCGGATTTAATAATAACAGTTCAACAATAAGTAATCGTAATTTTAAGTAATTTGATCATATGGAACGTAGAAAATATCGATATTAGTAGGTTTCACTATAACCGATTGAAAATTAGTCGGATTTTGTAAACGGCAATTCTTAGTTACATTTTTACTAGAATAAATTATTAGTAAAATACTGATGACATATATTCGCGTTTGTATTAAAATATATTTAATTTATTAACGGGGGTTCTAAAATTTGTACGACTACGCGATTTCAAAAAATTCTAAATTATTAATAGATTTTGTTAAACCGGCTGGAAAGTCTGGATGTATATGGATACCAGTAGGTTTCGCTAGAACCGATTGAAAATTAGTCGAATTTTGAATACGGTGATTCTTAATCATATTTTTATTCGAATAAATTATCGATTTTGTACAACACCGATTACAAGTGTCGTATTAAAATATATTCAATTTATCGACGGAGTTTTAAAATCTGTACGATTACGTGATTTACTTCGCAAAGTTCGTACAATTCTAGATTATCTGTTAGTTACTCTACAGCTTAAATAGATCTTTTTTTAATTTATTTTCAATACAGTTTTAGTTAATTTTACACCTGTTATTCGTTATACTAACTTATTATCGTTTAGAGAGATACTTTTTCATTATGTCGTGTTTACACTGTATTAATGGAGAATTAAAATAAATCTGATTAAAAAAAAAAAGAATAATTAGTCGATTTTTTTTAGAAACGGTATTACTAATTAGTCGGTTATGCCAATCACTTGTATATATATATATATATATATATATATATATATATATATATATATATATATATATATATATATGTGTGTGTGTGTATGTATTGTGACGGGTATGCTCACGCACACAATATCGATATGAATTTTCTCACTTATATGACCGTTGAAATATCCCTTTTCGAAATTATCTATCTACTTATATCGAACAGACGTGTTTTAAGATAAATTTACGTGTTTATGGTGTCTATTGATGATTCATTTAAAGTAATCCTATCAATTTTGAACCTTCCTTATGTTTCGATATTCGGGTACAATAATAATAATAAACAGAACACATATGTGCCTCGGGGCGCAGTGAAACTTAAAAACATTTTCAAAAATTCGCTACAGTTTTTTTTTTCAATTCAGTGTAAAATACAAAAAATAAAATCTATAATTAAATTTATATTTTATTATTATTTTATGAATAAAATTTAATTTTTGTCATTTATGAATAATGCATAAATGAATCTCGAATTTGCAAAAATAATACATAGGATACTACCTTGCAGCTGCTGCTGCACTTATAACGCACCTAACACAATAAAACGTATTTTGAAGTACGGGTGTTGGTAGTGGAAGTACATTCGAACGCGAACGGGATATATATATATATGTGTGTGTACGTGTGTGTATATATATATAAACGTATAAATACCTAGGAGTGTTCTTGGATCGTTCATTAAAATGCACAAAATTCTGTGTTGCTACAAGGAAGAAAGTCACCGCTTGGAATAATATAATCAGGAGCTAACGGGATCTGGCTATGCCGTCCAGCCGCACAAGTTGAGGATCAGCAATGTCCATGTGTGTTTCAGTAGCTGAATATGCAGGGCCGGTATGAAAAAATTCATGGCATACGAAAGAGTACATACATATATATATATATGTATATACATAACTACGTTTTGTTGGGTTAGGTGTGTCAACGAAATAACGGACGGATATATATATATATATGTATGTATGTATGTATGCACCGTTCGAATGTACCGCACTACCAACACCCGTGTTTCAAAACCACGTTTCGTAGTGTTAGGCGTGTCTACTTATACACATACGTAGGCTTATTCTTATATATATGTATATGTGTATGTGTGTTTATATATACACCCGCGTAAAAATAAAAAAAAAAACTGTATCGAATTTAGTTAAAACGTCTTTTTCATTTGTGCGCTCGGAGGCACTGTTTATTTTTGTTTATCATATTCCTTTATCGCCCTCGTTTCTACTTCGTATGAAAATATCGCGAATACCTTTTTTGCTAATTTGGTAATGGAGCTATTTTTCTACATTTGAATTAAGTCTCACCATCCCGCAGCAGACGTTGCTGATACAGTGTCTACACGGCTGATTTCTTCTCTCGTTATTAACGATTCGAAATACGTATACGAATTATAAGTACCTGTAGATCATGTATTTCGTGCAGATCACACGAACATTATCTATTATCATAATTATCGTTTCGATTATGCGAAGAGGTACGCGATGGAATGCTTACCGATAATTAATAAAGCGTGAAATTGTATATATAACATATTCGACACTTTTTCATTTAATTATCGAATACGCAAGATTTGGTATCTGGTTTTTTTCCCGCTATTAAATTTAGTATGTTCTTTCGCTGTTTGACGATTTAGGTATTGAAGCACGAGATTTTAATATTAACTGTATGTCGAAATAGACGTTTAATCCGATTAATCGAATTTAATCTGAAAAAATGAATTAAAATCATTC
This sequence comes from Coronaproctus castanopsis, assembly GCA_032883995.1. Lineage (NCBI taxonomy): Eukaryota > Metazoa > Arthropoda > Insecta > Hemiptera > Monophlebidae > Coronaproctus > Coronaproctus castanopsis. Next base: position 75,259,981 of record CM065054.1, on the reverse strand, counting down.
ATATATTTTTCTACTATTAATCCATTATCTAGTGGACGTAAAAATATATATACATATATATATACAATATCATTCATTTACAATTTATATTTTATATATATATATATATATAATTCATTTACAATTTTTATATATATATATATATATATATATATATATATATATATATATATATATATAAAGAAACGAAAATAAAAAGCGAATACTTAATTTAGATGTATAATATTACAAAAAATGATTTTATTTCTCTCTCTACTTCTGCAAATTCCTAGTCATGTAGTCTATCTATGAATACCATCAACTTTGTCTCTTGTACGGTGGTAACCATGAATTTACTCTGCCCATCTCCTAAACTTCTGCAATTTCCTAACCATGTAGTCTATCTATGAAGGCTATCATCGTTTTCTCTTGTACGGTGGTAACCATAAATACACGCAGAGCCCACCTCCTAAACTAGGTTCTCGTGATGTCCGGTAGGGCGCGGCTATTAACTCATTTCAGTGTCTCCGCGTATAGCCCGACGTTCTGTTGCTTCGTCGACTATGCAGACCCCTAGATCGCGACGGATAGCTTCGTTTCATAAATTAGCACGGAATTTTACATATATCATCCTTAACATTTTCAAAGTTTCGTGTTATATATTCCATCATATTGACTGCATGTCGGTTTTATTATTGCATTATATATTAATATCGGCCAAGGTGACAGGTTCGAATGATGTTACCCTATCAGCCAAATAAGGAGATCTTGATTTGATATATATAGTTGTTCACTTTCTTTATTTTCTATGGCTATTTTCCGGCTTCGTGTGCCATGTAAGAGTACTCCTACATATCCGACACTATTGCTTCTTAGATATAATATTTCCGCCTATTGGATAAACATAATTATGATGATCAGTTCTATCGATAAATGAAATACGGGAGGCATTTATCAAGATTCGATTCCAGTTTTCAGGATTCAATCTACTATAGAACAGCATCCGAGCGTTCTTTTAGTGCTGCAACTTGCAATTCTTAATCGTAGGTGTAAATTGAGTTCCAGCCAGCACGTTCATAATTTTTGTGACGCCTTGCCTGTGCACTATTCTCGAAGTTGGTTCGTTATAGTATTTGATAATTGAAACCTGCTCGAACTCCTGTATTGGTGTAATTAAACTTTCTTGGAAATCGACTAGTTTTTATTTATTTATATTATATATATATATATATATTTCTTCTGGAAATTAATTTTTCAAATGAAATAAATCAACCATGGTTGTTAATATTAACCCATAGGCGCCGCGAACACGTGGTTATTATGTAATATCGTTCTACACGAATGATTTAGGTTTTTACAGCTTATCTATTCTAATTAAAACCGACCGTTCTGAATGATTTATCGAGAATAAATTAAAATGATGCGCATCCTTCCTCTTGATCTATTCCTTGTCCTTACAGGTTGTTCGCTGAAAATTTAAATAAAAGCTGTTTTACCGCGAATTGCGCCGTAATTATTGTAGTCGTTTTATTATCTAGGCAGATCTAAAGAGTTAAAAAGAAACGACGCATATCTATATATACATAACACCCACGAAAAACCGGTATTTTTAAGGTTTTTTCTCCCTATTTACGTTGTAAATCGTTATTCCGAAAGTATATACGACGAGGTTGGTCATTTTTGCGTTTTACAACATTTATTTTATATATACATATATAATATATACATATATAATATATACATATATAATATATACATATATAATATATACATATATAATATATACATATATAATATATACATATATTATATATACATATATACATATATTATATATATATATATATGTATATATATATAAAAAAGTTAGTCTAAATATTTTTTTATTTTTATTTTTTTGTTTTGTTACTTAACTATTCGGTCACAAATAGCAGGTGCTATCGATTACTTATGTACTACGTAATGATCCTTATAGTACTTTCGATCGGTGAGATTAAGTTTCCAACAAAGACTAGCATTCTGTCAATGTACTAACGGATGGCGATGTGTGACCTCGTCTAATTCTGGTACCGGGCGCAGTTTTTTCGTTTGCAGTTGTTTCCATTATTTCTCGTATATCGCTTAAACACCTGATGAGAAGCTGACCGTAACACAGACGACGTCAATCGTTATTAAATTGTATATAAGTTTTAATATTCGTTTTTTTGGCCTAACGACCTTCGACTCTTCTTAGCATCTTCCATATTTCGTACCGGCCATATCTGCCAGTTGTTGTACGTCATAACTGATCGTTAAAGTTTACCTCGCACCGATCGTTTAGGCGTCTTGCAAAAAAAAAATGATGACAAACCCTAAAAAAGATTACTTATATAGACTCGATATTGTGTTATCGTTTATGCTTAAAATTCTATATATAAAGTAAATATAGAAAAAAAAAAACAACGGAATTAAACGAGCTACTAGAAATTTTTGTTTCTTTATGAAAAATTACAAAACTTTTCGGCTGTTAAGCCGTTATCGAGCGAGTATAAAAAATATAAATTATTAAAAATGTGTATAATGTAAAAAAAATTACTCAGGTACACGATTTACAAAAATATTAGTCGATAAACGATCATACCACGTTGAATGTACCCGTCCTCGTCAGATTACCGAAGTGAGCAAAGTCGCACCAAGCTAGTACTTGGATGGGTGACCGTCTGGAAAAGCTTCGATGTTATATCGTCGGAATAGTCGAGTGGCTAAGAACAAGAACTTCTATACGGAAGGTACCGAGTATACGATAGACGACGCAAAAATTATCATCAGAAAATAAATAATCATAATATTATCGCGCGGAAGGCAATGGCATACCATAAACAATCTAGTACACTACAATAACACGCGGAGCTGAATTGTATCGTGACAACAAAGCGATTACAATGAGATCTCCCGAGTGACGTATGTGTCTATATTTACGCCAGCGTCATATTATAATCACTGTACAACAAAATCTATATAGTATGTAGTCGTCTACCTCCGATACGTAGAGGCGCTTAATTATGAATGACGATGACAGTCGATAAAATAGTATTTTTAAATAATCCGATAATGAATGTGGTAAGATCGATAATTGGAAATACGAAATTTACATATAAACGCGTTCGTGTTTATCTTTTGTTGAAATTACTTTTTTAATTTATACGAATCGCAGATTTAACCGGCGTACTCGTGTTGAGCAAATCGTTAAACGAATTCTGGTACAAACCAACATCAATCCTTTAATAAGGAAGAAGATCCGGTTTAAGTCTAGATCATAAAAGGCGGATAAAACTCTCACGATTATAGCTCCAATCTGGAGGTACGGGATAAAAACTATACGGCAATACTGAAGCAATATAGCACTAATAGAAAGAAAGCGATCGAAAATTCTTCTTACGTTGATTTCGGCTCCTCGATATAGAATCACACTTTTCACAAGTATGTTGATATCCCATTTGTTAAAGAAGTGCGCGTTCAATGATATTCCTCGATAGACTTCGCCTACCCGATATAATTTGAATATGCCTCTGATGTCCAGACACACGTTGCCGGGCAATCCTAGAAAACGATTAAAAATAAGATTGTGCCGAGACGCCCTTCCTACTAATGATGCATATAACCGGTACACATCATCCGCTAGGATAAATGTCCTGCGTCTAACTATCTAGCCCACGAGTACTGAGGTAGCATATAATATTTATATGCTTCCGAGTATCCGAAAGATAAGTGACTACGATAAAATTCAACGTTAAACAATATAAATAAGAGAACATAGCTCGATATCAGATCGGTTTATACTTTTTACGAGAACATACGTTTAATTTGTTTTTAATTTTAATTAGTCTTAACAATCCGTTTATTTATTCGTTGTCTCCTATCCACCGGGAGAGCAGACAATATCTCCATTTTATTTATTTTCCGCAGAATTCTCCGCATGATATAAAAACGGAATAGAAAACCGCGGTATATTCAAAAAGGTAAACAAGCAGTAACCGCTTCGGTGCTTTCATTCAACACAACGCCTAATCCGGTGTTAAAATGAAGCGTTGACAAATTTAACTGTGTTTACAAAGTAACACGTTACTACAGAGTAACCGTGACGTGATTGTCGCCTATTACTAGTCACTGTGACGAACAATCGCTATCACCACCGATTAGAGGCCTATTCGTGGAATTGAGGTGTAGATCGCGGGACGCTTCTCTGTACTATTGGTCTGCTCAATTGTCAATTTTGTAAGAAAACAGTCAAAGCTATCGGTTGAGAATAAACTATTATTGTACAACTCGGTCATAAAACCGATTTAAACTTACGGCATTGAACTATATCACGCTGCTAAGCTATCATTCGGCGTTTACAGTCGATGGAATCAAAAATATAATAGACACTCCTCTTGTTTTGGATCAAATCAGTCTATACATTCGGACTTGCGGATACCAACTGTTTCAAAAGTAGCAAAAAAAAAAAAAAAAAAAAAGATGTAAGTTATTTTTCAGCAGACTAAGAAATACCGCTAATGCAGCTATTCTACAACTAACAAATCGCGATATGTGCCACTCGCTTCATCGCGTCGGTTGAAGAGAAACTGGCCGAGAGACAAAATTTTTTCCTCGTTCTCTCATTCCTTCTAGATATGTCCCCTGAGTTGTGATCAATGGACCCCATCAACAGTATTTGATTTTTCCTGTTCCTTCATCATATTTACTTATTGCGCTATATGCAGATTGTAAATAAAAAAAGGGGGGGGAAATTATTTTAGCACGTCGAACTGCAATGGTCATTTGCGTGCGTACAAACTAAATGCACCTTTCACACTATCTCAAACACAGACACGTGGAAACAAACGTATTATCACTCCAATACAGAAGACAAATACTAGCGCTAAAATATTACACGCAATCACTTTGCACATCATCTAATCCGATATCTCAGTCCTTACTAAGGAATAAATTTCGTTCATACATTCTTAAACAAAACAAATTCATCTAAACCCCTATCAGAACGCGTTAACAATACATTAGCAAAATTTCAATTACCACAAATCAAAAAACAAACCACGCTTCGAAACTACCATCTTGGATAAAGGTTTCAATCACAATAAACACAGAACTGGAAAAATATAAGAAACACTTAACATCTTACAAATATTCTCAAATCGAAATTCTACAACATTCTGGAAAAAAAGTACGGCGATTATACACACATATATACACTGATGCATCTAAGTCTATAAACCAAACTTCATCGGCCTATATTACACCCAACCAAGCCCACGTATATTATTTATCCGGTATCAGTTTTTACAGCGGAACTTCTTGCAATCTATAAACCTTTAAAATACATATCTAAGCGTTACCAAATAAATATATAATATGCACAGATAGGTATAGAGAGCTCTTCAACATATTCAGCAACACATCAAAAATACAAATACAGATATTTTCAATCTAAAACACATAATCAATAATCTCTAAGAAAATTGAACTTGTTCTTCTATGGACACCAGTTGATTTAGGAATAGCCGCGAATGAAAACATTGATAGAATAGTTAAAATGTTTCCTACCGACATATAAAAACAATAAAAACATTATCGATTTACATACAGCTCTTTCGCAAACAATTAAAACGTCATATCAGAAATTCTGGCAGACCCAATGTGCACATACACACTTGTATCAAATTAAGCCGAAATTAAGAAACTGTAAACTAGCAGAACAGAAAGAGAGAAAAACCAAAAAATAGCTAGACTACACACAGGACCACATTACTTCACAACACCTACTCAACGGGCACTCTCCACCCACCTGCCATGAATGCAATTCGTAATTAGATATAAACCACATGCCCTATTAGAATGCACAAAATGCCAACGTATAAAGTCTAAACTATTATAAAAAACAATACTCGAAAAGATATCCCGAACAAAGTTAAAAATCTTTAAACAGTATCTTACAGATAACTTAATAAATAGTTTATAACCGACTTCAAGACGCAAGTGATCAATATCTTTATAAATAAAATAATGAAAAAAAGAAAAAACGACAAAAAGCTAAATACAATATAAAATGAGAACAAGTAGTTTAGGAGAAGAAGATATCAATTACGATGAATCTGTCTTTTTTTATCCTTTGTGATTGTTTGGTTTTTTTTTTTGCGTAGGATCTGCTCTTGAACAGAACAATAAGTAGCATTGGATGTTTTTTTCAACAGAATGCTGCTCATTAGCGGCCATTCTCTTTATATATAGTAATCGTAATTTATTGACGTTGTTACAAATCCACTTGGCGCTATCATTTCAGACGTTTGAGTTCCGCGGAATTACTCTTGAGAACGACAGTCAGTCGATATGTTGCTGAAGTCGCTGCGTGTATCTACCGGGTATTCTTTATAAAGTGATAAAATGTAATTTTCCAACACAATTCATTTAATTACTAGTTACTTAGGCAATAGAGATCTCTTTATGTATCTGTAGGTAACGTCGTCTCGGTCTCACAAAACTTGCTCTGCGGATGATGTTCCGCAAGGCAGTATAATCGGCCCACTTTTGTTTTCCTTGTATGATTTTCCAAACCCATCCTATACGCAAGTTGGAATATTTGCCGACAACGCCGCGATATTCTGCAGCTTCTATAGACCTAACGCAATCCGTAATAGACTTCTGCATGGCATATCGCGGCTACTTAAATACTGAAATAAATGGCGAATTAGCACAAACCCGAACAAAACCGAAACTATTTTCTTCACCCGTAGAAGACCAGCTCTGCCTGACAATCTGATGGTAGAGGGAAATACTTTAGAGTGGTGCGATAAGGTTCGTTATTTCGGTGTAATCCTCGACAATAGACTTACTTTCATTAAACACATAAATAACATCGCTATCAAGACAAACAATGCCTTCTGTTCCTTGTACCCCATTCTTAATCACAAGTCCTTCCTCAACATATTAACAACAAGATAATCCTCTACAAAGCACTAATACAATACTTTGCTACGCTTGTCCTTCCCGGAGCTCTATATCAAAAACCTCCTTACAACAAATTACAAGTTATTCAAAATAGATGCCTCGGATGTATTCTCAATGCACCTCGCTATGACAAAATCGACAGCATGCACGAAGACCTGTCCTGTATTAGAGATTTTCTTCTAAAGCCATCGACTGACATTTTTATTAAATGCACCAAAACAACGAACTCGTCTCCTCGATGATTGCAAATTACGATTCTAGGCCACTTCGTTTCATGTATTCTAAATATAAACACAGACGACTTAACCTTCCGATACACGGGTGCTGTAAAGTTACATAAATTGACGGGTTCGGTCTATTAGACCCAGCACTGGAAATATTTATTTCTGTTTGTAAAATTATTATTTTTGGTAAAATAATTATATAACCTTTTTCCTTTTTCATCGATTTAAAAAAATTTATAATGTACTATTTTAAATATTTTTATTAGTAAAAACATACAGCATAATTTATATACGTCACAAAATACTACCCCGAAAAAAGTACATAGTATTACCTAATTTAAATAAAACCATACGTTTTTTATAAGGCATGTTTATTATTAACCGAAAAACATTAAAACGTTGTAACTTTACTTTAGTAACCACTTAACAGAGACATCAAAAATTTTAGCCGTTATTTTTTCCACACATTTTTCACACAACTTTTCATAATACGCTAAGTCAATTATTACAATGTTTACAGTAATATTTAGTTTTATGGTCTTTACAATATTTGCAGCGACCTCTCTTTCCATCTCGTTAAGGTGTTTTACTTTGTATGCACCTGATAAGCGAATTGCACTTTGTCTTATTGCTCGTGGTATATGTTGATCTAGAGCTCGTCTTTTCATATTTCCCACGACCAATTGAGTTGCTGAGGGGTTCATAAATAATCTGCCGTTAATTCGTTCCGTTTGTTGATTGGCGGTGTATATAACAAATGAATTTATAGATGCTACGTTTGAAAGGTCATAAAACATAACCATAGGTCGACGTTTCGTATTTCTTGCAACATCATATTATGAACTTGAGAGATGATCGACAGTATCAACAACACTTTTAGTTAAATTATAAAACGTTTTTATTTCCGGTTTTCGTTGATTTCCAGTAGTCTGTCAATCTTATTATCATTGTGCATAGATGACACCACTAAAAACTTGCCATCTCTAGGTTCTTCTAGTAATTTACGAATTGCAGCAATTTCCTTTTCATAATCATCCAACAACAACAAAGTATATTTACATAAGTAATAAACATAAAAGAAAATATAACACAAGGGGTTACAAACATTACCGGGAACACCTTACCACAATAACACAGTAAGAATATAAATAATAAAGCAAAACAAAACGTTAAATGCTGCAGGAAAAAACCTGCGGCTAGAAAATAAACACGTTTTCTAATTAAAAGTAATTCATGATAGTAAAGAAACTTTAGTCTAAGCTACAAAAATATATTATTTAGGTTGTAAGTTCTGAAATAAATACTATGTATATACGCCACATATATATACATATATATATATATATATATATATATATATATATATATATATATATATATATATATATATAAAAATAAATACATACACATATAAAAAGTGGATGACACGGGTGTCGAAGGTGCTTACTAAGTAAAGGGGTTAAATTATAATTAAAAAATTAAAATTAATTACTGCATAATGTTATGTTTAAGTCGCCTGTGTTTATATTTGGAATACATGAAACGAAGTTGGTTAGAATCGTAATTGGCAATCGAGGAGACGAGTACATTGTTTAGGTATGAGCATTTAATAAAAAAGTCAGTCCATAGCTTTAGAAAAAAATGTGTAATATAGGGCAGGTCAGTACGTGCATACTGTCGATTCTGGCATAGCGAGGTGCATTGAGAATACATCTGAGGCATCTGTTTTGAATGACTTGTAACTTGTTAAAGGAGGACACCCGCAGAGCAAGATTTGTGAGAGACGAGACAGCATTACCTACAGATACATAAAAAGATATATTGCCTAAGTAACTATTGATTAAGTGAATTAAGCATGTTGGAACATTTTATCATTTTATAAAGAATACCTGCATACCAAGTTGTATCGAACGCTTTAGCAACGTCAAATAGTACCATGCCGGTATGCTTATTTAAATTGAAGTTATGGGTAATGGAGTCGGTTATTCTGCATATTTGTTGGGTTGTAGAGTGATGAGAGCGAAAGCCGAATTGAAAGTTTGGAAGTATGTTATTGTTTTCGACATGGGATAATAATCTAGCATAAATCACCGTTTCAGCAAGTTTACTTAGGTTGCTCAGTAGACTAATGGGGCGGATGTTGGAAACCGGCGAAGGATACCGTGCTTGGGCAAGGCGATGATTTTTGTAAGTTTCCAGCTTTGCGGAAAGTATCCCAGTTTAAAGATACCGTTCATTATGTCTGATAATACAACAATGGCGGAATGAGGGAGTTTCTTGATTATAAGTAATGATATATTATCAGGGCCTACCGAGTACTTTAATTTCGTTTTTTTGATGATATTGGATATTTCTAGAGGACAAATGACGTTAACACAATTTTGGGTAGTGTTAGTTATATGTAGACATGTCTTAGTACTGCGTAGATACCTCTGAACCTCCGACTGGACTTTTTTGCGCTGAAAGCTGTAGGCTAATTGTAAGTTCTGTCCGTGAATTTTGAAGTAGTGAGCAGCCAGGACCTCTGCTTTTTCTATGTCAGTGTAAACATAGTCACTTGAGGACGGGTTGCAGATGGGTGGAAGAGACTTACTGCGGTGGGTAAGGTTTTTAGTCGCCTTACAAAGACTATTATCTTTGGGGCTCAGCGTTATGAGGAATTTGTTGTACTTTTCGTTTTTGTGGTTTTTGAGGCAGTGAAGAAGAGTTTTGGTCAAAAGGGTCAATAGCTGTTTTAAAAAAGAGTCGACTGGGCGGCCATAATGCTTGGTGAACAATCGTCTGATGTAATTTTTGAATCTGATGAGTGCAAGTAGGTGAAATGGTAAATTAGATGTAGGTGAACAAATAATGGTCTTTTTAATGCCGTTCAATCGATGACAGAATTAGTTCGACAAGGTCACTTATGGTTTTGTCAATGTTAGCGGGACCGCAAATGTGAGCGTGAACAATGTTGTTGTTAATGTATTCTTTAAATTGAAGCCAGTTTGCATTTTTGTAATCTAAAACTTTTTTTTCTAAGATGAATTTAGTGGTAAAAACAGTAATAAGTATGGAATTATGATCGGTTGAGAGATCGTTAATAGAGATTAGGTCTGATGTGTTTAGGTTTTTTACAAAGTCTAAGATGCTGTTTCTGCATCCTACACGATTGGGAAAATGTGTTGGCTCAGAGGGAGCCACTATGCGAAGAAGGCCATTTAATGATAATTGGTTAAGTATAGTGCCAGCAGAATTATTATTAAAGCGATTCCAACGTCTGCTTTTGGCACTGAAGTCTCCAAATAAAATTACCTTGTGATTGACCCTCATTAACTGCCTAATTTGGCAAAGTTACGCATACGTATGGGCGGTTTATATATAGAAAATATAGAAATGGAATTACGACTATGACGATTATTATGATTACTAGTAGCACGAGTGCCACTAGTAACATAATAGTTGCTGTTGGTAAATTATATTGACACCAATAGCTTGGACACAGCTCAAGTGAGGTGAAGTAGTTCTATTTGGAAGTGTTTTTTTATGAGAAGAGCAACACCACCCCCTCTACGGCTTACATCAGCTCTAAATATATTGTAACCCGGAAACTGGATATTGTGTTTGCTGTTCAGCTTGGTTTCAGATAGTGCTGCAACATCAATACGGTTGATGCAGATAAAATGATAGAGCTCGTCATACTTCTCGATTAAAGAGTTACAATTCCAACTAGTTTAATTCCAGGGGTGGACGACAACTAATACGTATTAATAATAGTTTCAATTATTACCTGTAGCATACTTAAAACATCCATATTTTTAAGTGATTTAAGATTATTAAATATAGCTTTACATTAAAAATATTACTTAAGTTAAATTCGCGAAGCAAGCCCAGAATACTTGCAAGAGAAAATTCACTGTTTGTGCTAGGATCAGGTGTTAGAACGAACTGCTAAAGCGTAAGATCTTTGTTCATTATTTGGAACATTTACAACCAGGTTAGGAACAGAAGAATTATTAGAAGAGAATAGCTTGATTGGTTTGGTACTGAGGTACGAAGTAGAGTGTTGGATGTAATTGTTTTAGCATTAACGATTTTTTGAATGACGGTACACTGGTCGAAGCTAGCAGGATGGTCTCCGTTACAGTTGGCGCATTTAAATATTTTTTCGAGACAAGAAGCGGAAGTGCGGCATTTGGTACATTTAAGACAACGTTCTGGGAGATTACAGTTTTGAGACACGTGTCCGAAGCACCGACAACGAAAACATTGAAGTTAAGCTACGCCTTTCGTATTTTTCCCATGTAATGACACAGGAGAAAAGGGTAGCTATGTGATAAACATGACGCAATTGTGTACTGGGTGGAAATAGAACTGAATAAACAGGAAGAAGAATGGAATCTGAATCGGAGCATTTTTTATCAAATTGAGAGACAGAGGATATATCGATGAAGGGTTTGAGCTCGTTTTCCACCTCGGAAGCAGTAAACGATGAGGGTAAACCCTTAAGAATCATCCGGACAGGCTTGCGGTTAACATGCGTGAAAAACGGGATATTAGCATTTTTCAAGTTTGCGGTAATGAGATCGAAATCGTCATACGTACTAGCAAACAATGAAGTTTTATGACGATTATAATTTCTAATCTTAAAGGTTGATTTGACGTATTGCTTAAGACTAGTAATTAAATTTTTTATATTAACCTTGTTGTCTGTGTTGATGATTGCGATTGGAGGAAGATTTTCAGTGTGAATACGAAGAATAGAGCTGTCGTTTTCGTCATCTGGTTGAAGATGTGTAAAACGGTTATGATTTAGCGTTGTAGATAACGTCCCTTTTTTGCTCTTCGGCATACTTTTGCCGTTGTGCGATGTAGAATTAAGCCATTGCGTGGAAGAAGTAGTAGTGGCACAATCGTGATTATCGGATGAGTCGGACGTAATATCGTCTTTTTTCCGACGAATAGCCTGAGCATTGGATGAACTTGTCGCGATTTGGGTGCGGGGTTACGGTTATCGGTGAGAGATAATCATTTTATCAGCTGACGGTTGCGATTGCAAAGCGTTTGTTCCATTCGCTGCGACACGAGTAGTACCCGATCCGAGCGGACGGGTAGGGGAGGGAAATACCATTGGTGACACGGTATCGAACGATACGAATGATATAGTTACACAAACAATATAAAACTTATATTAACAAAAATTAAACACAGGATAAACGACCAACGTACGTAATCGTTACACAAAACCCCATATTTTCTTTCACAGTATCGCAATTATTATGAAAAGATACTAATAAAATTGAAAAACGGAACTGATCACAAACAAGAGAAACAACATCGCACTAGTTGAATAAAAAAAAACGTAACTAGTAACATAAAAGTAACAGGAATGCACGGTTGGGTCTGAAACAAAACCTGTACACTAACAGAAATGCACCGGGGTCTGCATAAATTACTACAACTCACACATACATGACTAAAACTGCTCGCTGTCCAAGGACATAATGCGGAAGGTATGCGAGGATTCACCTCTTAAAATTATATTTATGGGAAATAATTTGAATAAAATAAATAGCAACGATTTGTCAGACCCAACCGGTGTATCGGAAGGTGTGTAACATTATTTAGTAATTAATTAAAAATTTATTTATTTATTAATATTAACCCCTTTACTTAGTATGTACCCTCGACACCCATTTTTTTAAACATAGTATTTATTGAAGAATTCACGACCTAAAAACATTATATTTTTGTAATTTAGAATTAAATTTTTACATATTAACACGTATTATTTGTAATTAGCAAACTTATTTATTTTCTAGTCTTTCATTTGTGTTTTTCCTGCAGCATTTAACGTTTTATTTTATTCTTTATGTTCTTGCTTTTGATACTGCGGTAATCCCCGGTACACAATAATGTTTCTAACCCCGTGTGTTATATTTTTCTCTCATGTTTATAACTTATGCAAAGAAATTATTGTTGTTGTTTATCGCTACCTTTCATAAGTTTTTCGCAGTATTCCCGCCGTCTAGATCTTGTTTCATGTTTTCTCGTTTTCGCTTTTAATCGTGAATATTGTGAAGTGTCTTGTTAGGTCTGTGAAACGTGTCTTTCAGTCAGATATATATATATATATATATATATGTAATAAAATTTACCAAATAGCCTTAGATGTACGTATACAAGTTACGCAACTTTAAATAGAACCCAGACAAAAATCAAATTTCGTAACTGCTTATCGATGGAGCGCATTTCACGCGCGATTAATCATCAACTCTGCTATCAGCTCGTTGCGGTTTTCACAGGTAAGTCCTCTAGTTTAATATATTTTTTTTCTTTATCAGTTCATCGACCTCTATAGCGAAATTATTAAATTCTCATTTACACGATACATGTTAAACTTCGTCTATTATTAACATAGTATGTGTATATATACACGTGCGGGCGTATAATCTGCAAAGTATTTTGTTAGAAGAGGTCAAAAGTCTGGTAAATTTTTCGAATTTTTGCTCGGAACTACGAATTCTACGTTATTTGAATTGTTTGAATTTACAACAGCTTCCAACGCTTACACTTCGAAAACATTCGGAATAATTTTTTTTCTGTATCCCCCCTCCCCTGTAAATGGGTCATTAAAGTAATGATTATTAACAATAATAATAATAACAATAATGACGGCGTGCTTCCGGTAGATGTACGAGTATATAACATCTGCGGATATATTGCTGTTGTAGTTTCATTTAAGGTTAATATCGATCTATTCATCTTTTAGACGCAACAAGCACTCGAAGATAAGTATATAAGAAAATAGGTACTAACTACCATTCTGTTCAAAACACTATATACACACAACATTCTTAGATATGTATTTTCTACACACACACACATATATATATATATATATATATATATATATATATATATATATATATATATATGTTCGCATTTCATACACCGAAGAAAACTATATATTATTAATATAATAATAATCATAATAATAATCATAATAATATAATATATTCCGACTAAAAATTATTCTATATTTTTATACATCCTCAAACAATCAACCCCAAAACGCGCGCGTTCTCCTAATTACTGGGTTAACGTCAGTTTACGTAAGAACATAAGCACCTGCTGTTATCGACAAAAGTTTTCGTTATATTCTCATCTCTTAAAATTAACATCGTCCTACTAAAAGGCAACGTTTAAATTCCGCTCAACTCAATCATCCGTGTCTACTCGTTTCAATTACATAATCAGGGGAATAACTTATTAGAAAAAGTTCGATTTCAAATTGTTAATACGGTGACGATTAAAACTTCACCGACTATCTTATCGAACAATATGAACAAATATTTCGAAAAAGTTATACACAACTTATGTCGTTAATAAGTAGTTTATTGCGCGATACATTATCGTGATAAAATTATCTTATTATATAACTGAAAGTTGATTATGATATAATTATATATATATATATATATATATATATATATATATATATATATATATATATATATATATATATATATATATATAATCGCAAGGGAAAAAATTGTTATAAGAACCTGCTGCAGCATAAAATGGAAATAAAAAAGAGAAAAGGTTGAAAATGTACAAAATAATAATTAAGGTTAAACGAGCTTATAATAAATTAGGCTTAATATGTTTATACTTAGTATACATAAATTTTTAGTTGCCTGGAATCGTAATTACCGATCGAGGAAACACAACAAGCACGTTATTACAAACATTTATTGGAAAAATCACTCGATACTTTTCAAATAAAATTCCTAATATAAGCTGTTAATTTTAAGTAAACGTGCATTTGATCGACTTTTTTTATAACGAGGATTTTAAACGCGCATTTCGAATGATTTGCCAGTTCATTAAAAGTAGCTTTAGATACTGTTCCCCATGTTGGACAGGCATAGGTTAGGTCGGATTAATGACTTTATCATCTTGTTGTTAATAAAGGTAACTTATTAAACGAACAATTCGTATATATATATACATATACACTGGAAGTCGTCTAACACGAAACAAAGGTGGCTGAAATATTTTTTTTTGTTGTGTTAAACGAAAAAAAAATACACATACTAGACAAAATTACGTTTATTACAATACTTTATATACGATAGATATGCCTGCATTAAATAAAAATCAATAACACAACGACGAGTGCAACGTACGAAGTGCGTGTAATTAATTAACCATGCATTAGTCGCGCGGATAACATTTGTCAACCGATTTTAACGATAGATTTCAATTTCCAAAATTTTACTTTTTCAAATTTTCTTTAACAATATAATTAGTTTAGGCTGTATTCAAAGGGTTTATCGTACGAAATTTTAAACGATTAAAATTAAAATCTTTTTGTAGCAGGGTAGAGTCTTCTATATTCCTAATTTCTTTAAATAATTTTGCAGAACCCTTAACCAGTCCTGACGGACAGAGAAAAAAAAAGAAGGTGTGAAATTTCCAAATTGAACATATTTTTCTACGTTTTCTATAGATAGTTTCTTCGGAATAGTGTTAGCAACCCATAGGCGAACTACTCGAAGTTACTTAACTTTCGAAACAGCAACCAATGATCTACTTTGTCAGAAGTCTTTTGAAATGTACCGCATCGTTAGAAATAAGCTAAGAAATTGCAAAAAAGTGTTGAAAACTTATAGTAAAACATTTGCCGAGCGCGCGATATAGAAATTTGTAAATTTGTGTTGTTAATATCCGGTTTGCGAGTAAAATATTACTGAAAATTATATATAAAAGATTATACAACAAAATTGATATTGCATTGGGAGAAGACCAGTTTGGCTTTAGGAGAAACAATTGGATGCAATACTAGGATTAAAATCAGTAATAAGAAAAAGATTAGAAGTTGGTAAAAATACGTATATAGCATTTGTTGATCTGGAAAAGGCGTTCGACCGAGTAAACTCTGGAACATAATGTTTAAAAATATGGTGGAAATTGTAATAAATAGCAGAGATATAAAAATAATATACGAGATGTATACCAAACAAGAAGGGATATTGAAAATAAATGATAAAGAAGTAAAGGCTAGAATCCGAAAACGAGTACGGCAGGGCTGCCAGCTTTCACCGTTGCTAATCTATACATAGAAGAAGCCATACAAAACGCTACGAAAGGAAAGGATAAAGGGCTTACTGTCAATGGAGAAAATATATGCTGCTTCCGATTCGCAGATGACATTGCAATTGTAGCTGAAAACGGGATAAGGTTAGAAAACGGATTGAAAATATTAAACGACGAGCTAAAGAAAATAAACATGAAAATAAATAAAGATAAAACCAAAATAATGGTAACTAGTGCTAGGCAGGATAGAACTATTGATATCAAATTACACGGTGATAAACTGGAACAGGTATCCAAATACAAATATCTGGGAAGTATTGTGTCGCAAGACGGAAACGATACAGAAGATATAAAAAACAGAGTAAACATAGCGAAGCAAGAATTATTGAAAATGAAAATTATACTCAGCAGTAATATGGGAATAGAACTGAGGAAAAGATTAATTAAAACATATGTATGGAGTATTGCACTTTACGGAAGCGAAACGTGGATACTCAAGAAGGTCGATATTAAAAAACTGGAAGCATTCGAAATGTGGTGCTGGAGACGCATGATGAAGATCAAATGGACCGAAAAAATATCAAACAAGAAAGTTATGGAAAAAGTGAAAGGAAGAAAAGAATTTTATAACCACCTCTGCACAAGAAGAAATAGATGGATAGGTCATGTGATAAGACATGGTGGATTGGTTCTACGAATATTGGAAGGCATGATAGAAGGTAGAAGAAGAAGAGGCCGGCCAAGGAAGTGCTACATCAGACAAATAATGGATAGTGTAGGAATGGGCACCTATCGCGATTTGAAAATTACGGCGGAAGACAGAGGCGAATGGAAAAGAAGGCTGCAGCGCTACCAGTCAAAAGACTGATGCGACTAATGATGGTGAATATCCGGTTGTTACTTTTTTTTGCAGAGCTCGAGCAGATTCGTCGATTTGTCGAAGTAATTAAGAGTAGCGCGGTGGAGATCTTGATGTGGAACAGACCTTTTGATCATGTTTAGCTGTCAAGGGTCTGCTGTACGAAATCCGCACTAATTCGGTCTATTTAAAATTTATCAATATCGTATATACACTAATAAGCGACATTTTCAAGTTAAATATCGAAACACATTTTTTCTTTCTTTCCTTTTAAATATAAATACTAAAATTATAACTGGCCAAGAGTGGACATCAGTAATTGGACTGGAACAGGAAATAACTTGTTAGGGGTTAACATACAACGATGGGACCGACTATATTGCGGTAAATCTAGACTAGATGAAACGATCGAGTACGTTTGAGCCTACGAACATCGAGACTGGTGTCAGGTAGATTAGTTTTTACGAGTCTCCAAACGACTTATACATACCGCTTAACACAGCGTTTGGTCTAGTCTCTCGCCATATGAGATATTCTCGAGCCTCAGTGCAAAGTACGGTTAGATACACGTACCAACATGACGAGGCGGTCGGTGTTATTATTCTGAAATCGTTGGATCCGATTTATGTGTATATCTTTCTCACAACACCCCACAACATTAAATGTCCACGTGGGCTTTATCACTATTTTATATACTCAAAGCTTGTTTTCTAATGACAAACTAGAGTACTTGCCAAGAAGCCAATTTAGTTCTCGCAGTTTTACGTCTAACTGTTTTATTTTTTATTTTTTTTTTTTTTTTTAATAACACGCTTATGACACCTTAACTTGCTATCTAAATGAAGGCCTAGATATTTTACGCCTTTTTCTTGACCGATAATTACCCCATTTATTTTCAACGGTTGATTTGTAAAATTTTGCAATGTAAAATCAACCTGCTGCGTACATTCGCTTTCGTTTAATATGCCAACGTTTTAGTCAGTTTGCAACATTCGACGACCATGTTTGTAATTTTTTTGGAGTTTCCTCGTTATATTTACCTGTAGCTAACAACGCTGTATCATCTGCAAACGTAGCTTTTATCTCGTTATTATCAACTGGGGCAGAGTAGACTAAGTAGGACTTAAGACGCTTCCTTGAGGCACGCCAGCAGTTACAGGATAGATATCGAAATATTAATTTCGAATTTTCACCTTGCATGTACGATTCTCAAGGTAGGATTCGGGGGGGGGGATAATAAGAATACGGTATTATTTTCTTCAGTTTAAATGATGCCACACCTTTTTCAAACGCTTGCTTGACATCTAAGAACACACCGTATTTTTTTTACTTTTAATGTTATAATTCAGAAAAAAATATTCATTGTATTATTTTATTTATAAGCCTACACTATAATTGTCTGTTAGCTGTTGTGTGGCTTCATTAAATAAATAAATAAATAAATAAATATATATATATATATATATATATATATATATATATATATATATATATATATTTGTATATATATTCTTCTTTCATCATTGATTTGACATAGGCTCCCTTAACAAATTTATTTACGTCATTTACAAAGACATTTTTATACGAAATTACTTTATTAAATTTAACTGAAAAAAAAAATATGTGCTTAATTTCAAGACTTTCTTGAATAGTATGCACGCTTCGGTAATATCCGGTGCCTTACCTGGTTTTGGTATAACCACTATTTGCGCCAATTTCCAAAAGAAAGGAAAATACTGCAATCGTAAAACAACGTTAAACATATTTGTAAGAAATAATATAACTTTTCGTTTTTTTTTTAGTAGTTTTGATAAGAATTATTGCAAAAAACCAGAGCAACATAGAGATATTATACTATAGAGATTTAAAAATCGAGATGTTAGAAAAATAACATCAACAACCCGCTATGCTGAAATATGCCAATACATCAATACGCCGTGACTTACCCACAAACACTGTTCTCGAGGTGGCCGAGAAAAACATTCTGCTTTATTTAACAAAAAATTGGAAAAGCATAAAAATTCTTCGGTCGTAAATTTGCTCGATAACTCGTAGTAGTTACGTAGATTTAGATCGTATTAAACCAACTGATCTTGTACTCGCTAAAGAAAAAATAGAGAATGTACTGCGTCTCTTCTCTGCACACGTCATATTTCCTACAGATTAACTGCTCGATGGTCATTTGACTGGTCAGTAGTAGCGTGTAATATATATATATATATATATATATATATATATATATATATATATATATATATATATATATATATATATATATATATATATATATATATATATATATATTGGGTAATAAGGATACTTTGTATATTTCCGTAAACAAGTGCTATATACCAAAATATGATGGTACCTTTGTAATTTTTTGTATGTGGAAAACGTCATTATATGATGCCACAAATATATATATATATATATATATATATATATATATATATATATAAATATAATACGTTAAATATGATGTCAGATATATATATATACGTTGGCATTTTCATGTTTTTATAAGCTTCGCTTCAGCTCCTAGCCCAGTTGAATTCAATGTTTTATGTTGCATACTTCGATCTTTTCTTTCTTCTTGTTGGTTTTCTAAGTATTTTTCCTTGTACTGCCAGCATAAACAACCCCTTACTCCAATTTTTCTTTTCGTAATATTTTCTACTATAATCAGCCTGTCTATGTTGTATTGCTTTAACAACTTCTTGTTCTAGAATGAGACCTGTGCGTAATATCCTTAACAATTGTCCATAAGTCCATATTTCGAATGTGTCCAACATCCTTTTGCATTTGGCATTAATAACCCATGCTTTGATCGTGTACTTTAACACAGGCCACACGTAAAATTGCATAATTATTTTCCTTAGCTCTATCGATAATTTCCTATTCTTCATTACGGCTTTCCAAATTTATGAAAGCTTGTTTTTCCATTGCAATTCTTACTCTTATTTCTTTCGTGTCTCTTTCATCGTTTGTAATTATATATATATATATATATATATATATATATATATATATATATATATATATATATATAATATATATATATATATAGAATTACAAATGATGACGTATGTTTATAACTACACGAATATCTTATATATATTCTTTAACGTGAGTTGAGTGTACATTCGGAATTTCATACGTAAAGACGTTATATTATTGAGTCGATCGTGATAAAATTAGGTCTAATTAACGTGGAAGTATAATCAGGATTGACTCGCTATTTTTATGTATTACGTTAACCTTCGTTTGTAACTATTTTCAAGCGTAAATCTCACTTAAATTTTGATAATAAACTAATAATGTACGAGTCAATCATTAGGCCTAACATATTCTTGCCCAGTTTAGTCTTCAGTAATGCTAGTTTTAATAGACTGCAATAACATATTCCTGCCCAGTTTAGTCTTCAGTAAGATACTAGTTTTAATAGACTGCAATTAGTCCGAAATCGATGTCTTACACGTATCTTCAATGTCCCCGTATACATTAAAATTTCACATATACATAGTGCTCTGCAGGTACACCGTATATGTAAAAGACGATATTCTCAAACTAACCCAAAAAAATTTCTCAGTCGTAGTGCGCACCGTAATAATTTACTTCCAGCAATAGGAACTTACGATTCCATATGGAACGCAAGTATTATAGTAAGTATAAGCATCGACGCCATTAAACATAATGTATTATTCTCGTAACGTTATAATCTGCTTTCGTTTCCATTACTTATAAATGATAATATTCGTTATATAAACTTATATTTATTATTTTTTAAATTACCGCTTTTCATTTGTTTTTTGTCTGACCATCGATACTATTTTCATCTTGTATATTTATTATTTACCAGTTTATATTATTAGTTACTTTCGTAAATGGAGAGGGCATTTGTGTTCCGGTATATTTATTAAATATAACTTTTTAATATAATGTCAAATATAGGAGTTTTTACATTTTTTACATATTACACAGTTGTCGGTGTGTACGATGTTACGTGCTCGTATAAATAATCTTTAAATAAGCCGTGGTGGCCACGTAATAAATTGTACGTGAAAAAAATTATTATTATTATATTTATTTTAATTAGATGTAAATGATATTTTCGAATCTTTTTTCCGATATACCGGAAAAAGTTTCCAGCTAATTATATTCATTGCATTGCGATTGAAATTTATTTCTCTATAATGCTTATCTAATACGCGTGTACTACAAACTGTTTAAATGTTAACAGTTTTTGGTTCACGATCGAAATAAAATTGTCGATATTTCAAATTCGTGATCTGAATTTATATTATTTCTTTTATTAAAAATATGTTAATATATTTATAACTAAACTTAATGGTTTGATTCCTGCAATGACAATGCTCGCCAAATAGCTGGTAGTTCTGTAGGATTTAATACATTTTACCGCTATAGTTATTCGAAAGCCTTTTAATGTATTAATGTTATTCCTTTTTTGTAGTTCAAAAGTTTAAACTATTGCGCGTATTTTAAAATTTCATTAAGGGTTTTTCTCTTTTTACTTTCACTATTATATCGTTCTAATCATCGTCATCATTGTAATCGTGTCCATGTCGCACTCTTGACCTTAAAACTAATTGGCAAATCGAGTACGTTCTAATCAGTCTGACATTGAATTTATAAAATGAATAAACGGCACATTATATTTCAATTATCGAATACTTCCTATAGTAATTTTTCTGCTCGTATTATACACACACACACATACATATATATATATAATACGTATATAATGTATTTTAATACGGGTCGGTTTTAAAACGGGTGGTGGGGCGTAATTATTAAGTGTATTAGCATTTATCGTGACATTAATGCAATACAAAGGAATTAACAACTTACTATAAGGTTCATCTGACCAGGTGTATATTTGACGTGAAATGAAAATGAACCGTCTCAGTTTGAACTTCAATTCAGTTAACACGCTAAACGCATTAAATTGTAGTAAAGTATGTGTATATATATATATATATATATATATATATATATATATATATATACCTATTTTACCTCTGTATTATTTTTTTGTTTATATACATTTCTTCATTCTTACTTTAATAAAAGGGTAGTTGTCCAAATTTTATCGAGCCGTTAGGAAAAGCATTAGCCGATATGGACAATTGCCGATACTTGCTCATATTACATATGTATTATGTATATATATATAACTATTGTTTTACTTTTGTCGTCTCTTTTATTACTGGTCGTAGTTCAGGGTCAATATGTACCCTCATATTTTCTTCGTGGTATTTTTTTCACTAAGCATTAGTGGCTAATTACTATCGCGATCGGTGTTTTATTTCGGTTACAAAAGAGACTTGACCCTTTTCATCAATAATAACCGATAATCAATAATGATAATAATAACAAATAAATTAAATCGAATTTATTTCCGTATCGATATTGTAAAAAGGAATATAAACAAATTTAAAACAAAATTATCAAATATTTATATACAGAGCGATACAATGTATTTATTTATATATATATATATATATATATATATATATATATATATATATATATATAATTTTATATAAATAAACATGCAGGTTTAAAACTACAAAGTTAAATAACTATCAAATTTAACAAACTATAGCTTAATCTAACAAAATCTACTTCTATTAGTACTAAGAACAATAGTCGATATGTACCGCTGTTCTAGAAATGACGATGTGCATCGAGGTTTACGAATTCGTGAACGAGGAGATTGAAAAATACGCTATCGTAAAAAGCGGCTGCAGCAACATGTCAACGTGGAAGCAATCCAATTGCTCGATACCAGACAGGACATCTCGGGCGTCTTAAGCGACATTACCCAGCAGATCTATTTCTACGATTATGTAAATCCTCGTATACGATAAAAGAATATGTCAAAAGTTATGGTTGATGGGCCACTGACTTTATCCCCTATATACAATAAAATAAGAAACGACGAAGTTACCAGTAAAATTCGCTAACAATAACGACTAATAACTAATGATCGAAGTCGGCTCAGGGAACGCGGTGTAAACAGTAGAGGACGCCGTGTAACTCAGCGTCAAGCACCGTAAAGAACGCATGCTGCTGCCGCCTCAGGTGATGCTATATTCGCCTTTTCTTCATCAGTATAGGCGCACACAATCAGTGTATACTTGTCTATGGTTTGTAATCTTTTCTCAAGTACATCTACCGAGTTGTTTGTCATAAAGGAGTACGGATGTATTTATGTCAAATTCCAGTTGGTCCGATGTTGTTTAAATATTTTTCGAGTTTGTCATAGGAAACTTTATGTTGCTTTCGTGCAAGAACTTGAGAATTTCTGGTAGCGGATCGTTTCGGAAACATAATGAAGTAGAATGTTTCGGATGAGGATTGGATTGGTTGCGTACATATTATGGTAATTGAATCTAGATACGAACGTTGAACTCTGTAAAAGGAAGTATGCGGGGGACACCAGATAAGGAATAACTGAAGATGAAGTTCTGTGAACGCCGAAAATTGTTACGAGGGCAGTGAAATGAATGGGTTCTAGAGAATTTAGCACGAATTGTTACGGAGTAACACTCGACGACACACCCTTAGTTAATTCGAGATATAATTAAAAAGTAATTCAAGACGGACATTGTATTACATTATTGGACAGGTATTTTAGGACATCCGTACGGATTTTAAACATCCTGTTCTTACGTTCGCCGCACGAGAGTGTTACGATAATTTTATTTAAACACTAAGAGTAAAAGGTGATTGTAAATTCGTTATTAACAAATTTCACCGGCGTAAAATCCGTCTTGAAATCGAGAAATTAATAATATCTATTAAATAAATCGATAAAATCTCCGATATATTATAAGTAATTAAATATTTTTTTTTATTTTTTTTTTTTTTCTGGTCATTAAAATTTTACAAACATTATTAGACGCTGCTTGTATATTACAATATAAGAGAGATTTAAGACATCGAGCACTTTTTATCAAATGATTACAATAGATCGTTAAATAATAATGTTATCGTCATTTTTACATTAATAATAACGATCATGTCGAAAATGGTGATGATAAATCGTAACAGTAATAATTAATTTGAAAAGTGAGACACTAAACTATGACGAAGGGAAAGGACTGACTTGATGATGAGATTTTAACGTAATGTAGGACTAGTATAAGGTGTGATCAAATACAATACTTAGAGAGGAAACACGTTATCTGCTTAAAAATATAGTTTACCTAAATAGCACACCTACATATAAAATCAGAAGTAAATTTGTAACTAACGCTTTGTTTTCAGTTTGGCAGGAAAGGTGGACAACTACCTTGTGCAGCTGAAAACTATCGTCCTATCCCCCCTACTTTGTGTGCCGAGCAAAATAGTAGAGTCTATTTTATATGAAAGATTATAGAATTTTGTTACAAACTGGTTGGAGCAGCGTCTTCAAGTTGATTGTATTTATACGGACTTTAGTGTACGGCTTTTGACAAACTCAGCCATAGTTTACTTCTGGTTAGGTTGCATAAGCACGGATTTTCTGACGATTTACATGCATTTATTTAGATGCATACTAGTCTCCAAGCAATATACACCTACTCGGTGGTCTAATTTAAGGACCACTATTATTTAATATTTTCATAAATGGGTATAAGAATTAACTTACGTTCAAAATTTCTATCGTTGGCTGATTATTTAAAAATGTTTAGATGGATTAAAACGGTTACTGATTGTGAATTGTTGCAAGATGATTTGTGTAGATCGGCGACATGGAGCGACGATAATTATTTTTTAATTAAAAGAAATGCGTTTATATTCGATTTTGTCGTAAACAAAATAAATAATTCTTTGATTACTCTATGGGCAATGTTGTAACATGTGTTTTGAATTTGGGGGTTTATATTGACAATGAGCTTAAATTTGAAACTCATATTGCTAATGTTAGCAAAAATGCTTACAGAACTATGGGTTTCGTCATTAGAAATTCATGCATATCTCGTGATCCCACGACACCGCTGTTACTATTCAACACTCTTGTAAGATGTGAATTAGAATACGCACCTGTGATCTGAGATCCTTTCTACACTAAATATATTCATATGGGTGGAAAAAGTTCAATCTCAGTTTTTGAGTTACATTTATTATCGTCAAATTGGTATCTATCCTACACTTTTGAGTTATAATATTTTATATGATTTCCTCAGTATTAAAACCTCGAGTGTTAGAAGAAACATAAGTAAGCTGAGGTTCCTGAATGATCTTTGTATAACGCTCGCATAGATGACAATTATTTATTATCTACAATCTTATTTATGGTTCTCGACGTTAGTAGTAGGTCACATCGTATTTTCTACGAATCTCGTACAAATCAAGGTACTCACCACTTCTATCCACCTTGCGCCTATATGGTAACTAAATATTCATCCACAGTTAAATATTCATTTTGATAGTAAATTTATATGTAATAATTTTTTTTTAAATATTTCAGTTGTTACTCTTCAGTAAGTTTGTTTTATTTTGATCATATGTGCGTGTCCCGATGGAGAGTTTGTTTACAAGAGAGTACGAGTGTACGATTGGTATTTCTGTTTTTAGTTCTGTTCGGATGTGTGCTTGTATATAGTAGGTATTTTATTTCATTAGAAACATGATCATTTTTCTGTGGGTATTAATAATTTATTTTTCCATTCTTAATATTATTTATATTAATTAGCGTGTTGTACGAGTTCCTAGTTTTATTTTTGTTCATACTTTTACTTTATAATTATTCTGTAACATCGTACACTGTATTTGGAGTTTTGCCGTTGTGTATTAATAAATGAAATGTGATGTCGGATACATTAATTGGATTAGTTTTGCTAAAACTTATTAGTTTGTGAAACATGCGGTTGTGTCCTTGCGGATGCCGGATCATAAAGGTATTCCGAACAATGAATTTGTTGACTCGATAGTTAAAGACTCGTCATCCGAGAGCGTAGAACTCGTCCCAGTCTTTCGCAATGATATCATTCACTATGTTCAACTGGAAAATAAGGAACATCGGGAACTGATGTACGCCGAGAGCATCAGTGTAAATCACCTCTCACCTATTACTATCAACTTCAACCGTCTCTCCCCAAAAAACTTTTGTGGTTCTATTTCATACGATGGATATCTAATTCGTCGAATAAACGTTTTAAATGAATTAAGTTTAAGGTGAAAAATAAATGAACTTTTTTTTTTTTAAAGGCGGTTCCAAAAGACACCGCTTGTGATATTTATATCAGGGGAAAGAGTTTAGTGCGTTTCAGAAATTAGAAGGTGTGATCGATCATGTTAGGATTATCAGAGATAGTGGATGAAAAAGAAGAATGTCGGAGGTTATATGATAAGATTGGAGGGCAGAACACTCATAGAGAGTGTGGACAACCGTCGTAGATTTCTGTCCACAATAGCAGCACGATGGGTCGTCTCTTCGATCGAGGATATGCTCGTGTGTGTAAGTGTTGTATGCCCGGTGCGGACCGAGTGAGAACTACTTTTTCGCTATGGTTTTATCGACGATTTCCAGGGAGTTATGTCTGCTTTGGTACTTCGTAGCTTATTTGTGGTTGGATTGTCCATCCATATTTGCCTCCACGTATCCGCAAGCTGATGCTCTATATGACTAGTAACATACGTTGTAGGAACAGCAACCGATGGAACTGGAAACATAGTTGATGTCTGTTTCGTACGAGAAATGATGTTGCATGTGTGTAACCTATCAATACGGTGTACACTTTTGCAATAATCTGTTTAAATAGCGATTTATTTGTTTGAAAAAAATTTATAAAATCGAACCCGTGGTGCAAAGTGCTACACAATCAATTATGTAAGTATATTCGATTGTAACGATAAATATATGTGCTTTTCATTAGAAATGAAATTATCGAAATGTTCGAATTATAACGACCGTATTGATTTATCCGGTTTACCTTACTTTGAAGAAGAAATCATCACGCGTGAATAGTGTTACTCGTGCCGTTTAGGTTATATATTTGAATTTCAAGACGAATTAATTTAATTACACTCTAGCCGGTTAATATATATATATATATATACTGTGCTATTGTACACCTGGTTTCCTAAACTATTTGGTAATCGATCTAATTTATATCATGAATAAGCTACCTATCCAGTGAAAGGAGCTAATTATTAAAGTAACATTCACACAATCAAAATACATGTATACATTACATTCGTATCAACATGTAAACACACACACACACGCCCATAATTGACACACACAAACACACACATATATGTTCATATGAGGTCTTGAAAAAGTTTTCTTCTTAATATTTAACAGTTCCTTCGCCGTATTATTTGGATGGTTTTCCAATCTGGCAGCATATTTCGGTGAAACCTCAGTTATTTCTTCTATTACAAATTTTATTCTAAGATCTTCATGAATTGTAATGTTGGTTATATGCTACATCTTATTTTGCAATCTTTGTATTATTGACGTATTGCTTTTTCCGGCACAGTCCCATAATTGACACCCATATTGCCAAATCGGCTTTAACACGTGTTTATATAGTAGCAACTTGTTTTCAAGAGATACCGTTGACCTGCTACCTAGCAGTCAATATAGTTTAATTTAAACATTTTTGGACGAGCCCAGCAAAATCTTCGAATCGCGCACAGTTAATCAATAACAGATCGAAGACATTTAGAAGTACAACTACAGGACGATGAAAATCTAACATATCGCTCTTCGACAGATTAATCGTGAAAGAATCTCCTAAGATGAAATCGTATTACTCTCAAAATCTTCAGCAGACTCGGTTTTTAATTTTCAGCAAATTGAAAAAGATCCATTTCCACAGCGTCAACCTGCTTTGAATTTTGACCTGAAAATTTTTGCGTCGTTCATAGCCCGGTTTGTAGCGTCGTTAGTTTCTTTTTGCGTCATTTCCTTTCGTGACACATTTAACGAACAATTCGGACGCTCAAGAAATACTAGCTCCTGTTTCGAATTTGGATTTTAAGATGATGTTTTGCGTCGCTGGGCCACACCTTCGTTTTCAAAAGATTAAATTCGAGCACTCGACACATCTCATTTCGCGAATTTCGACTTGAAAATTTTGTGTATCGTTCGCGTCATTTTGGATAATACAATCAGCATATAACAGCTTCTATTTGTAGATACGGATGTAAAATATGGGGGCTGCTGTGCTTGAACGAATACAACATAAATGCAGCGATTTCAGAATCAAATCATGCGAACTGTCGCAAATGAGCTATGGTTTGTATCAAATAAAACTTTGCATCGTGGCCTACATGACCCATGATAAAACCAAAAGCAATAAAACAATCTAACTGGACAGCGGTCAATTTTCTGGATAACTCCCCCGTGTCAAAGCTGCAACGATTACATACCATTCGACTCGCGATCAACTAAATCCAATTTACACATTCTTGGCCTCCTTCGACGAAATGAATGCCGCTCAAGTAAAGACATAATTTTTTTTTCGTCTATCGATTATTTTTTAATATTTTCAGTTTTGCTTTGCGTCTATTTTCATTTCCGAGATCGGTTGGCACCCGGCGTTATCAAGTTCCCAGGCTTGATGATGAGAAATATGTGACTGGCCACGTGATGATAGATCCCAGGTCATACGTGGAAAATGAGCGACTGGTAGATAAAATAGCTACGAAACCGAAGAACTTAGCGAAAGAAAGAATTTAAGATCAGCACCATGGGGAATGTCAGAAGCCTTTACGAAGCTGGAAAATTAAAAAACATGGCTACGGAAATGAACCGGCTAAATATAGACATTATTAGGTGTAAGCGAAACAAGATGGGCGGGATATGGAAAATGTTATACAGACCTTTTACTTTTCAGAAAATAATAATCCTAGACGCGAGAATGGAGTGGGAATTTTTATAACACAGAAGATGGAAAAGCGTGTAATTCACATCCCACTTAGCGATAGAATTACAATATTACGACTGCTAGGCAAATCCGTAAATGTGAATATAATTCATATCTATGCATCTACCGCAGATAAAATTGCAACCGAAATCGAATCATTCTACAGTGACTTGAAGATAGTATTATCGTATAGTAAAACGGGCGAAGTTAATATAATCATAGGTGACTTTAATGCAAAAATAGGAAAAGACGAAGTGAACGGTGTAGCAGATCAATTTGGACTAGAAAATCAAAATGAAAGAGGTGACAGGCTAATCCAATTTTGAACCGTGCTTCCGGCCTCGTAGCGATACACGAAAATGAGACAAGTCGTAAGTCAAATCTATGTTTCTGCAGGTTTACGTTCCGTCGTGTTCATCTTTTCAATCGACTTAAGCTTACAATTGCTCATTTTTTTATTTAAGAGCGAATTATTATTTTTTTTTTCATTTTAATAGTCAATCGTCGTTTCGTGTTCGTGTGTTATCGTCGTATTGATAAAGTGTAGCGTACCATATATTGATCAAAGCGAAGTAAATCTAACGTCCACCTTAAAAAAATTACGTCTGGTTTGTGACAATAATTTAAATTTAATTAAAATTAAATTTTAAATTTAACAATTTCTTTTTGCATGTTTTTAAAGCTAACTCGAATTTTCTTATCTCATAACGAAAATATACGCCAGACTTCGATGAGATAAATAATAAGCGAGTTGATAAATTAATTAGATAAACTTCTAAAACGGCAACAAAAAAAAAACCTTTATACAAAAATTTTGTCAGATGCAGTTGAGCAGATGTAAATTAACATTATTCATTTATATTTATTCAGCCGGAAATAGATATTAATAATAACTAGAAACGAAGGAAGTAACTGTAAATATAAAAATCGTTATATTGAAACGATTATATATATATATATATATATATATATATATATATATATATATATATATATATATATATATATGCATACATACACACACACGTATAGAAAAAATTGCCTACTACATACATGTGTAGTTTATTCGGGATTACAAATCGGTCGTTTTAGTCGTTGAGCTTATTAACCGGTTTTTCTCAGGCAACCTCGTAGGAAATTATTTAAGAACAGGTGCGCATCAGCAAAGCCGTGTGGAAGGTTTAATTGCGACAATTCTTTTCTTACGCCTATCAAAGTCGATTGAAATCATGGAAAAATATTAACGTCCGTTATTCAACACTCGCGTATGAATAAAAAGAGAAAAATTTAAATCATTTTTTTTTTCTTGTATTTGCAACTTATAATTAGCCGAGAGTGTGAGGCTATCTAGTAAATGACGTCATAAAGTGTATATTCTAATAAATGACGTCATTACGTATATATATATATATATATATGTATGTATATGTATAATAACGTGTAGGAGGAGTAGTCGATTATACATCGCCTCAAAAAGATTACAGGATTAAGTTTATTATTTCAGTTTGTTCGAGTTTTGATGACGGTTCTAAGTTCGACTACCAGCTGATTTGGGCGGTTTTGTAACCGCATCGGATGTTTTTGCGCGAACATCCGAATAATTTCATCCACTTAATCAGTTTTCAAATCCCAATGTAAGACTTCGTTAGGCACGTACCATGTTATTCGGTAAATTGCGACACCTTATTCTGGAAACGCTCGATAATCAGTTTGTTATCAAGTTTTTGCGCAATCGCGGAGTTATTTTATATATTAACTGACAATTCTGCAGCGACAGTTTGATAACCTAATAACCAGTAAAGTTTTTTCATCCGGATGTTGAGTTCATTTTTTTTTTCTGTTAGATACTCCATGTCGTCGAATCGATTTCGAATAATTATGCGTACAAAGCTGAATCATCATCGATCTGAACTCTCACGAGTAAGTTTCTCACAATAAGAACACAAACCTTGGTAATACACACAAGAGGTCAAATAACATATCTACATTTTCACAACACCACAATAACATAAACATAACAACACAATCATAACACACAAATGAGTAGAGTAGTTGAGAAGTAACGAGAATATTCATTTTAATAACATAACATATTTCACGTACACCATGGTAGTACACACACACACACACGAAGAAGAGGGAAAATAATTAATAAATATAACAAAGGGTTGTCTGCCGACGGGTAAAACCGGCGGAAACCCATAATGGGAAAGGGATTGTTTAAAAAAAAAAAAAAAAAATTGCGTGATTTAAATAGATGAGGAGAGTAGAAAATGATAAAGCGCGAGAGGGCATCTAGCGATTATTATGAAATGCGAAGTAGCGTGTGAGGAATTAACACCCATTAGTGCTGACCCAGTGAATCCTACTAGAAATTAGGATAAATCGAATAGCCCGGTTCGTTTTAAATCGGCTTATCTGAAGACC
Source organism: Coronaproctus castanopsis (assembly GCA_032883995.1). Taxonomy (NCBI): domain Eukaryota; kingdom Metazoa; phylum Arthropoda; class Insecta; order Hemiptera; family Monophlebidae; genus Coronaproctus; species Coronaproctus castanopsis. The sequence continues at coordinate 75,228,539 of CM065054.1, read as the reverse complement.
GTTATTTAATACATTTATGGCCGGTGTATTTGTACGTCTTCCATATTGCTCAACGGCTTGATATCAAGGAATGGGATGGTCACGATGTAGTGTATAGTTTGAAATCTGTCAAGGACGAGCAATAGGTGAACCGTTGAATCTTATTTATATGACTATTTTTTGCAAAGCCCCACAGCATCAGGTCGTATGTCCACACAGGCCTTAACATTATTTTATAAATTAAAAGCTTATTTTCAAGAGAAAGACTGGAGTGTCTGTCAAGAAGCCAGTACAGCTGCCTGAATTTTATTAATTCCCCATTTAACAACAACAACAACAACACAAATATATTTGCATAAGTTATAAACATAAAAGAAAATATAACACATGGGATTACAAACATTATATACCGGGGATTACCGAAATAACACAGTAAGAATATAAAGAATAACAAAAAACAAAACGTTGAATGCTGCAGGAAAAAATACAAAAGCTGCGTCTACAAAATAAACACGTTTTCTAATTACAAATAATACATGATAATATAGAAACTTAAGTCTAAATTACCAAAATATATTGTTTAGATCGTGAGTTCTGAAATAAATACTATGTAATTAAAAGAAAGAAAAAAAGAAAAAAAAAAGAGGTGCTTAATAATATTATGTTTGAGTCGCCTGTATTTATATTTGGAATACATGAAACGAATTTGCTTAGAATCGTAATTTACAATCGAGGAGACGAGTACATTGTTTTGATATGAGCATTTAATAAAAAAGTCAGTCGATAGCTCTAGAACAAAATCTCTAATATAGAGCAGGTCAGTAGCTTCGTGCACGCTGTCAATTCTGGCATAGCGAGGTTCATTGAGAATACATCTGAGGCATCTATTTTGAATGACTTGTAATTTGTTAAAGGAGAGGTTTTTGATATAGAGCTCCAGTAAGGACAAGCGCAGCAAAGGGACGAGTTGAAAAGGGGGAGGCAAAGACTTACTGCAGTGGGTAAGGTTTTTAGTCGCCTTCCAAAGACTATTATCCTCGGAGCTCAGCGTTTAGAGGAATTTGTTGTACTTTTAATTTTTGTGGTTTATAAGGCAGTGACGAAGAGTTTTGATCAAATGATTCAATAGCTGCTTTAAAAAATAAGCGATTGGTCGACCATGATGCTTGATACACAATCGTACGATATTGTGGACAGTTTAAGTTTCGCAAAAGTAAATGTGATTTGCGTGCATACTATCGTTAACGTACGATAACGTGTGAACCAGGTTTCGATTTTTGTTAAAGAATGCTGCAGAGTGTGGACTAGATTTTGCTCAGAATAGACTTCAGTCAACCTTCACTCACCTGCGATAACCTGCCGACCAGGTATAAATTAAAAAGAAGGACGCCATAAATAACACAATCTGCAGAAGCAGGAGAAGTTCTATAAAAGGACCCAATACTTAATAGAAATTTACCATGTTGAATTCTCCACCCTATGGTGAACCATAGATTAAAGAACGTTCCACAATGGTTGGGCCCAGTACAGAACTCTGAGGAACACTACAAGATGCAATTTTAGAAGAATGTAAAAACCAAATTTCAATATTTGCAACACGATAGGAGAAATGACCAATAATTAATGGGTTAATACTGTAGCCTGTCAGAACATCAACAACCAGACTACAAGTGTCAAAACCTCCCTTTATATCAAAAGAGACGACAACTGCAGACAGGCCAGCAGCTATTCATGTCCTAATAGATGACACCAGATCCATCACAGCCCCTTTAGCAAAGTGACCAACCCGGAAACCATATTGCGACTTATGGTATGCGTTTTTTTAATTAATTTCACACAAAAGTTTTAAAGTAATGACCTTTCTAAATGCGTTGCCAATGGAGTTTAATAAAGAAATAGGTCGGTATGAAGACAGTTCAGTCAAATCTTTATTATGTTTAGACAATAATTTTAAATTCGCCTTTTCCAAGAAGAAGGGAAGATCTGTAAACTGGAATTTGATTATCTTAACTAAAAATTCATTTTCAAAAGAGTGACCAGCGGCAAGAAGAGCAAAGGGCAATATATCAACTTTCTCAGGAATGAAGTGACTTAATAAGGTATTTTTCAAGATCAGATTTTAATACAATCCAATCGAAAGATCTGCTATTACCGGTTCATACCTATTCTTGATCAGCATTTTATAAAATTTACCTCAAGCCTTAACTGGAAGAAACAAAGTCCTTCCATTGCTGGAACTTAGATCTAATGATTTCTTTTTTATATCGTTTATTTAGTTAATGAAGAATACTAATAAAAATAAATTACTTCGAAGCATCTTTACATTCGTATTTCAATTTCCTAATGCTATTTATTGTCTCCTTTAAGAATTGCAGTTTTGAATTTCACCAGTAAACATTATGATTGGAGCTTGAATGTGTTTAACGATGTTTGTCAAATACCCATTAAATTTACAAACTAAATCATCAAAGTACTTACAACTTATTGCCATTCTTAAACATCTGTGATGAATTTATAAACAACACTACTGTCTAAATTGCTCATAAAAAGCATCAGTATCAACGTTTACTCTCAAACGCCCTCTCCTGTTTGCCATATTTTACTATACTATCCTACTCACCGCCCCTACCAACGCAATTTCATCCGCATACCCCATATGATTTTCTGTCTAACAATTCTTTCGACTATTTCCTCAATTATACAATTTCTTTCCTCTTCTAACCTCGTTTACTACATCCAACTGTTAAATCACCAATGCCGTAATAGCCTTGATAGTACCCCAGCATGACGCTATAAAAATAATAATAAAATAAATAAATAACTCCAATATAAATATATATATATATATATATATATATATATATATTCATACACTTTTTAAAAGAGATGGGAAGTCGATTCATCATAGGAGGAGATTTCAATGCGAAAAATACATTATGGGGATCTCGCTTAATAACTCCTAGAGGTAGAAACCTTAAAGTGGCTATAGACTCAACCAAATGTGATATATTGTCGGGAGGCTTACCAACATATTGGCCAATAGACAGAAACAAAATTCCCGACTTGTTAAATTTCTTTATAACAAAGGGAATTTCAATTAACTATATGAAAGTTACGATTCTTCATCACTATCTTCTGACCATTCGGTTGTTACATTAAAAGTTAGTTTACAGATATTCAAATGAAAGAAAGAAGACCTGCGTTATCTAACAAGTTTACAAACTGGGAAATGTTCAGGAATACATTAGAAGAATGTCAAAATCTTTGCATTTCACTTAAAACGAATGAAGATATTGGTGTCAACTTTTTCACTTAATAAATGCAGTGTCTAAAAGCACTCCTTTGATCAAAAGTACAATAAATGTTACTACAGTTTACCCGGATTATGTTCGCAAACAAGTAACAACAAAGAGACAACTAAGAGGACAGTGGATGAGAACGAGAAATCCACAGCATTAAATCACCAAACAAGAAAACTGAAAACATTGCTTCATAATTTCAAAAATTATACATTTAAAGAATATGTAACCAATCTATCACCCTCAAAGGTTGGAAATTATTCGCCGTGGAAATCCGTCAAATATCTAAAAAAAAACAAGAAGTGAACCTTTAAAAATGAATGATGGTAACCTATAGATGATTATAAGGCTGAGCTATTTTCCATGCATTTGGCCGAAACTTTTAAACCAAATAACAACCGATCAAAGGTTGAAAATGTAGTTCGTCAGTACTTAAATCAATCTTCAAGAACAACGGCAATCAAGTTTTTCTCTCCGGCGGAAGTTAAATCCACAATCATGAAATTGAGCAACAAGAAAGCTCCCGGTTACGATTTAATAACCGGTCGAATTGTAAAAGAACTACCGAGAAAATCAATAGTATTACTGACGTACATTTTTAACGCATTCACGAGACTACAGTTCCAGTATTATGGAAATTCGCTAATATAATTATGATTCAGAAACCTGGAAAACCTCCCCCAAACAAGTAACATCCTATCGACCATTTACTTCCAATCTTGTCTAAAGTTTTTGAAAAAATATTACAAAAAATGATAAAAAAGATAATAGAAAACGATAAAATAATTTCAAATCATCAATTTGGTTTTCGAACTGGACACTCGACGGTACAACAAGTTCACAGAGTGGTTAAGAAAATTGAAGAGAGTTTCGAGAATAAAGAAATATGCTGCGCAGTATTTTTGGATATTCAGCAGGCGTTTGATCGCGTCTGGCATCCAGGGCTACTTTACGAATGTAAAAAGACGTTGTCTGATCAATATTACAACATTATCAAATCCCTATTTGAATGAACGATATTTTCGAGTTGCAACAAACGATAAACAATCATCGATAAACCAAATTCAGGCAGGTGTTCCGCAGGGGAGTTAGGCCTCTTCTTTACTCGTTGTTCACCGATGATATATCCGTAAGCGAAACCGTATTTGTAGCTACATTTGCTGATGATACGGTAGTGATTCTCATCGATGTCCTAAAATATGCACTCAGCACGTTCAAAAGGCTATTAACAACATAATTGAACGGTCGGATAAATGGAAAACCGTTATCAATCAGCAAAAATGCAATCACATCCTATTCACTAAACGACGTATTGCGCGTGATAAATATAAGTTTACGATAAATTCAAAGTTATTAATTCAAAGCGAGTCTACTAAATATCTCGATGTTCATTTGGATCAAACATTAACCCGGGCGAAACAAATAAAAGCCAAGAATATCGAGCTAGAACTTAAGATGAAACAATTGTATTGGCTACCTCGTTCGCAATTGAATATAAATAATAAGTTAATATTGTATAAAGCTATATCGAAGCCGATATGATGGTTGTATGCAGCAGAACTATGCTTCGGGCCAACTAACGTGGAACGAATCCAGCGCAGGCAGAATAAAATACTACGGTTGATAGTTGCCGCTCTATGGTACGTCTCCTCCGACAGGACATTACACACCGACCTACATGTAAAATATGTCGCTGAAGAGATTAAATCGGCAATCCATAGATACTTATCAAGAATACAACATCATCCAAATCCATTGGCAGCTAATCTACTTAATGATGAAATACCTAAAAAAAGACTAAAAAGGAAAAGAACGATAGATCTGGCTTAGTAATACTAAATAATCAATTGAAAATTAGTTAAATCACTAATATTTATTTTCTTAAGGAAAACACAAAGCTTTTCGGCATTTACGCCATTATCAAGTGAAAAATTTAAAAAATCATAATTTTAAAAATATAAATTAAATATAATTACTTAAAAATATGTGATGGTAATCGTGAAAATATGATCCAAAAACGATGTCTGCTTCTGTCGGTCTATTTTTTTGATTTGTTGAAATTTAATATCAATATACAGATTTTTAATATTTATTTTCATTTTATTTGTATAATTGTGTTTTTTTAAAAAATTTTGTGGTTGTATACTTTTATATTTTATATTTTACGTTTGGACATCATACATCGCAATAGTAAATGAAAAATTTAAAATTCCAACAGTATACAACTTTTACAGAATCAAGAAAATAATATTGAAGAAAAAATTAATATAAAAAAACTAAATTAATAAACAAATATATCGATATTAAATTTCAACAAATCAAAAAAATAAACCGACAGAAGCAGACATCGTTTTTGGATCATATTTTCACGATTACCATCACATATTTTTAAGTAATTATATTTAATTTATATTTTTAAAATTATGATTTTTTAAATTTTTCACTTGATAACGGCGTAAATGCCGAAAAGCTTTGTGTTTTCCTTAAGAAAATAAATATTAGTGATTTAACTAATTTTCAATTGATTTTTTATAAAAAATCACTACATTCCACATTATATAAAAAATTAGTAATACTAGTCTAAGGCGGTTGGATAATCGGCAAAACCACCATCTCCTGATACGAACATAAAATCCAGTAGATAATTATTTAAATTAGTTCTGGATTAGAGGGAAATAGAATATATATATATATATATATATATATATATATATATATATATATATATATAATTGACATAATAAATTACGACAAATAAAGTATTTAATCGAAACAACCTACTGTAAGAATTATCGTACCATCGTCTGATAGTAAATCGAAAGATGAATTAGTTTATGTTGTGATTCCTCAGTCTAAGTCATCGCCTCAGATTACTTCGTATACCGTAGCGTACCTATTTTGCATTCGTAAAATCTGACACCGACTTATCTTGTTCGTATTCCAATTTTCATCGAATATAAATCTAATTACGAATATATTATTTTTTTTACGATACACTTTTACCATTTAGCGAAAATACTTTAATACTACGACGCTATCCTTACCAACTCTTCTCTGTATGTTAAATATAAGCCGCAGTATACGAAAACGAGTCGATAAAATACTCGAATATGTTCGAATTTTAAGATGGGATCGATGTTAAATTTAATTTTATAAAACATCGTTCACGTTCTAAGTGTACGCCTATCGCCTGAATTATCATATTCCTCGTTTGGCGTTTTTTTTTTTTTATTATCATTTTTATTTTCTTCTTTCATTTGATACGTCCTATTTAATTTAAAGATTAATGAACGGTAAAAAGACATTCGACTAAATCGACACTATTGGTCGATTAATTTGTAACAACGTTCGCCGCGTATGCCGTTATGTGAAGAAGTCGAGTAAAGCGATAAACTAATGTCTAGAACGCGCATAATTCGACCGCTTATCTATCTACGTCGAAATTGACGAGATTGTTCAGGGTTAGACGATGACTTCTATCAACATTTCAAGTTCGATTTAATTTTTTTTTAAATTGCAATCTAGCTGATATAGCCAATAAGCAACCGGTATGTCAATTATGATGGGAGATGTCGTTTAACAATGACACTCCGAACTAAAACCGGTGGGGAAGGTCTAAAGGTGTGTAATAATTCAATGTGCGAGATTCATCGACACGATTTAATAAATCTACCGCTAGCTACTCAGGGCGACAACCTGTGCAAGTAACCTTTACCGCTATGCCGAACTACTATTTGCTACTTTTAGGCGTCTTGATGCAAATTATCGTTTCGTATATACTAACCGAATATTATGTTTAGTATTTTTGATCGATTTTGATATTCGATTAACGAAATTTTTTTCGATTTTTTATTTTTTCGTCGTGCAATTTTAAAACCTTACCCCGACCGTTGCGTAAGTGTGCTACCTAAATTAAGGTATGGATCTAAAGCGGCTTTTATTAAAAAAACAACTTAATATCCGTTACATATATATATATATATTAAGAAACAAAACAAAAAAAAAAAAAAAAAAAAAAGAAGGGATAGAGAATAAATACTTGTAGCAATTTTTTTCCTCGTTTTTTTTTCTTTTTTTTACATCAGTACACGTACATGTATATATAACGGTCACTTATAAGCATATAATTTGTAATAATGGACGACCACTCAAACAATAATAACAACAGGGGCAAAATTAACGATAATTTTAGTCGTAATATAGAAGGTTAACGGTTTTCATTGGACCGTTAATAAATATATATACGCATCCGTGTATACATATTCACACATTTTATATATATATATATATATATATATATATATATATATATATATATAAAATATATATATATGAAGTCTGGCACGCAGGTAAGGAAGAAGTTAAATATGCAACAGATGGCGACCGTGAAAGTTTTTTCTATCTTCGTCACTCCGAACTTCACTTTCCCTTTATCCTTGTTAGTATCTTTATCATTCAATGTTCGCTTTTATTACCTTACTATTCAACTATCTATACAACCGATCTCACTTTATATTCCGATACCGCGATAATTTGTCATTTTCCCGGTTCACCATCATGCGCCCTACATAAAAAATACAAACCTGTACACATAGTAAACATATATTTTATATATATATATATATATATATATATATATATATATATATGAACGTAACCCATCGAAACCAACTAGCAGACGTAGGCTCGTGTTACTATACTAGGAATAAAGAAGGCACCCATCTGCCTGACGCGCGACGTTATTTCACAGTTCGTTTCCCTAGGCTCTGACTCGTGCCAGGGATCTGCGCTGTTGGCGGGTAATTTTAAACTCCGTCAGGAAATTCATTTAAAATAAACATAACGAAAATAAATAAGCGACAACTTACAATAAGAAGTAATCGTACGGCATGCCATCCAGATTTTCGATACCCGTTATTTATATAAATACGCGCGGCTTAAACCAGACACATACGTACATATATATACATCACTATCTGAAAAGCCTCTATAGATTATTGTTACTTTGAGTACAGTTTTGGCTGAGGTTATTTTGATATTAGTCCAAATAACTGAATAAAAACCCATTATATGCTTAACTATCCGTATATATATATATGTATACTATTGTTTTATGGCGATGCCCTTACAGCCTACCCAACGTGATACTCTACTTACTAACTCATATTTCTATTAACTCGGACAACTTCTCTAGAAATATCGCTATGTCTGAAAATATATGTAAATTTTCAACATGATAAATGGACAATACATTATACGGAGGACGTTACAAGAAACGTTTAGTAATTTAAGATATAGTTCAGAGCGTAATGTTATTAAAAAAGGCATTCGAAGTACATCAGCATGTAGACGGCGGTCCGGAAACAAGTATCTGGCGAACAGTACAATTCCTCTCCCATTACTTTTTTTTTTTTAAAGAAAAAATAGAACCATTGAAATCTAGGAAGAGTTGATAGTACCTAGTAAGAGGCGACTGCTGTGTACACGCCACATAGTCACATAGTCTTTTCCCTGAGTTTCTTATGTTCCGACTGTATAAAATGTATATTAAGTGCATATATATATACATATATATATATATATATATATATATATATATATATATATATATATATATATATATATATACGTAACCCCAGGTAAACGTTAGTTTGCTTGCGTGAAACTTCGTTCAGGACATTACCATATAATAAGTTGACAATTGTCACGATGCAACATTATGGTATGCAGTTGGTCATTTTTTCATGTCTGTTTTCAAGATGGTTTTATAAACGATCCAATTAATCGAGTTAACGTAATAATTTCTATTCTTCGATTCAATTTGTCCATAAAATTTCTTAATCAATTTTACAACGTAAGTAAACCCTTAAACGAAGGCGAATTAATATACTAACCATACGTACACATGCTTATAATTGAACAGTATGTATATACGAACATTTATAATTGTGCAGATACGTACGAATAAAATTCGATTTAACCTATTTCTGCATTTGTACACGTATGTGTATAAGTTATCTATCTCTCTACTATATAAAAAACAGCTAGTAAATACATAATGTTCAATGAAGCCTAGAGTAAACGAAGAGTAAAATTACGATCAATTGATAAAAAAATTCGAATAACACACGCGCACCTATATATTTAATTAAATGAAGCGCGCACACACACACACACACACATATATATATATATATATATATATATATATATATATATATATATATATATAATTCACAGCACATTGCAGCGTACACAATAATAAAATAGCAATAACAACGTATTTTTAACATAATTATAAATTAAAAATATATATGCAGATAGAAATAAAATCGTTCCAACGCTCGTGCAATGTGCTTATTAATATATAAATCACATTAAAAAGCGAAAAATAAATTACTAATATGTTCCTTTTTGAAGTACCTATATACAAACGCCTGAGTGAAATCACTAATACCCATTTCAATTTAATATATAGTATATATATATATATATATATATATATATATATATATATATATATATATATATATATATATATATATATATATATATATATATATATATATATATATATACAAACGCGTATCCCTAAATATAGGGTGAGGCAGAGAAAACTGGCGTTTTTATAGTTTTTAAATAACCGAAGAACTACTGGACCAAAATTTTTGTAATGAAATTTTATTTAAAAATACGAAAACGAAAGATTAACTAGAACACAATTTCGTTCAGATAGCCGTCATTTGCAATTTGTTCAGTGTTCACAAAATTTTCGGAAACATTTTCGAGCATAGGTCGCTGAATTTTTGAAATTTCTTTAGAAATCCGATTTTACAGGTCTTCCAGATCTCGTCGACGTGTTTCGTAAATGCGGTTCTTAAGGTATGCCCGTAAAAAAAAAATCGCGTAACTTTGAATTATTTTCGAAGTACGTGCTGGCACAGTCGTGATCGATTCAGGCCGAAAATAACGTTCCACCTAATTATAAAACACCGCGATAACTGAAACTAGACAAAAACGAATTTCTCGAGTGTACACTAATCGTGGACCACGTGGTTGTAGCAGTGTTACCAAGTACGCTATTTAAAAAAAAAAAACAACAAAAAAACGTCCTCTTCTTTAGGTCACCCTATATATTAAGGAGAAACCAGACTCTAAAACATTCATTTAATATATCGAAATAAATATCTAACTGATGATGCACCGTGTGGATGGATATGGTGGATAGAAACAAGTACGAAATGTTTTATATATATTTTTTTGCGTACGATCTATTCAAAAGGGCAACGATGAAAAGAGGTATTAATGTAGTATCTCTATCTGAATTATATATATATATATATATATATATATATATATATATATATATATATATATATTTGTGTTCAATGTAATCAGCTAAATTCGGTGCTTAAGTTCGAGCTGACTATGTCGTTCGAAAGACGTTTGAACCGTGCGCCACTATACCAAGTGCCAGTGCTATCCGCTCCACGAAGTCATCGGTAAATCATTCTGCAACAATTCGCAATCAATATTTTTGATCATCAGCAAACCGATAAAAACAAGTTCTTATATCGTTTAATCTGATGATAATCGAACTCGAATTACAGACCCATTCGGTATTAAAAAAGAAAAAAATACACGCGCGAGTTCAAATATCATTTAAATAACTGTATGTAATCGCCTGAAAGTCCGTAATTATGTAACTTAAAGAGAAGTAAATGATAACTGACATTAGTCTTACTAGAATCCATATAAATACACAGAATCAATTTGAAGAACCCGCGCTCCGACTAATTTATAATTCGTTTTTCGTACGTAACGGGATTAGTTATAGTATACGTAGAGACCTTTGAAAAACACGAGGCAGGCGGTTCGTTCGAGAATAACTGTAGTGAAAAAATAAAAGCCTATCAGGTAAAATAGACTCCAATATATTGATGGGTTATTTTATATATATATATATATATATATATATATATATATATATATATATATATATATATATATATATATATATACGGATATCTCCTGAACGACTGTAGCGATTTTTATGAAATTCCGTACATACGTGTAATTTATTAAGTAACTAAAAATTGCCCGTATAAATTGTACAATTTTGCCCCTCCCCCCCCCCGATTACGACTCATCATCGGCGTCGTATTGTTCGTTGCTGAACGTCGTGACTATAGCTATCGTACGTTTTATTTTTACGTACAAAATTAGCTAGCATTCAAGGCAATATTTATATGCAACGCAGATGCGCATGCATATGATCCTATACGGAGTGGGGTGCAACTGTCTTCTCAGTGATAATTCATAATCAAATAATGATGAAAACTTTCTATGTCGCGTGTTGGTTTCGAACCCTCGACTTTCAAGTTGACAGTCGAGCACTCTAGCAACTACGTCACCGCGACATGTTACACACTCATAAAATTTTCGGAAATTCCGATCTATTCTCTTAGTCTTTCTCTCGATGCTTATCCGATTTCAGCTCGATCTCGCCTTAACCGTTCGAACGTTACAAGCTTAAATATTTTCTTTTAATTACACCTATATATATATATATATATATATATATATATATATATATATATAAGTAAATATAATTTTATTTTATATCTCGGCTACGGTTCCAATTTATAAAGTATCGAATCTTCCGGAAATATTTTTTCGAAAGAATTATTTCGGGAAAATCAAATTCCGAAATTCATTTTCAAAAAGGTGCGTAACTCCCGTTTTGATATTTGTCAAAACTGAAATTTATTTGCTGGAAATTCCGAAAATTTATGAAATGAAATAAAACACGTATATGTCAAAAGGTTTTCAGTATAGTACTATAAACGTGATTTTATTTAAAAAATAATAAATAAATATGTAAATAAAATTTCAAAGTCGTGATTTTTCAGAAAATATATTTACATTATTATTAAAACCCTTTTCAAGTAATATATATACATGTACACACACACGCGCATATATATATATATATATATATATATACATATTAGCGATGAGCATAACCGACTTATGACTAAGGAATAATCCGTTCTTTTTTTTTTTTTTTTTTTAAATAACCGTCTAACTCGGGTTTTCCGAAATAACTGAATAAATCAGTCATTTCTTGAAAATAAATATTTTTTTAATTTGTTTATTAATTTCAGCTATTGATTAAATATTCTCTCTTTATACACGATATTTACTTATATTTATAAAACCTTGGAAAGATGTTATTTCGTCCATATAGGTATATTTAACGTTTTATTTCATTCGTACATCATATACTAGGATTTGATTGAATTTAGTTACATTTCGACTAATATCTGTTAGTAGGTACTATTTTATTCGATTATTTCGGTTCGATTGAAACGAAGTGATCATATTTCGATGAATGTATTTATAAAAGTGTTTACTTCGGATTTAATAATAAGAGTTTAACGGTAAATAATTATAATTTGATTTAAGTAATTTAGAGGATACGAAACGCAGAAAACACCGATATTAGTCGGTTTTGTTAGAATACGTTGAAAAGTAGTCTGATGTATATCGATATTATGTAGTAAGGTTTTTTTTTTTTTTGGTAAAACCGATTGAAAATTAGTCGCATTTAACAACTAACCGGGAAAAGTCAAATAATAGCAAAATGAAATTAATTAAATATAAAGTTTAGTAATATGTTGTGGCTTATCGGAAGAAAAACCGAATTATCGTTGGAGAATAAGATATTATCGTCTAATCAAATTCTAAAGCCTATATCGGCTTATGTTAGTCAACTTTTGGGCTATGCTAAGCAAAATAATACAGCGATAATAGGGCGCTTCCAAAATAAAGCAATAAGAACTACCACAGACGTGGTATGTAGACAATATTGCGTTGCACACGAACCTAGACCCCTTGAAAGATAAAATACAAGAAATAGTATAACCTGTATTATCACATGAATACTCTGTTGCTCTGCTGGACAACTCGACAGAAATCAGGCGATTAAAACGAACAAAACCTACAAATCTATTACGAATAATCAGCGATAAACACAAAGTATTAAAATACTTCTTCTTCATCCTTATCGCTGGATAAGGAATTTCACAAGTCAGCCGCTCCTGTTTCAAAATCATTCATACTTGCGGGAAAAAACATAAAAAAAACAAAAAACAAACACGATTATTACGCTATTCGCATCTATATAAAGTACCCTAGCTTAACAGAGTCTTCTAATAACTTGATATTCTCGTTAGTTCTGTTCATAGGAAACTTTATGAACAGACACATGCGGTGAATGTACAGTCGTCACATTTCATTCGGTACTATCAAATACAACAGTCACATCGTACATTTCCGTGATTGTACTAAATATTAACTCACCATGAAGGAGTTATACTTATCAGTAGATTTCTATTCGACCAATTGTTAGTATTCAACTTCGGAGAAATTCCTTACAACCCTATCCATGACTGGTCGTGCAATCTGAAATCCTGAACATGTATTCTTCGAGAATGTCTTTCCTTAATAACATTACGTTCTGATAAGTTAAATTACTATATAACGGTCCTCGGTACAATGTATTGTACCTTCTTCGTGTTGAGAATTTACAACTATTTCAAAGAAAGGAGAGAACGTATGGTTAGTGAGAATCAGTAGAAAGTTGGAAGAATAAATTGGAAGAATAAATTAGATTATATAAATTGGAGGATTTAAGAAAATTTAATAAACTATTGGAAGCGTCTTGCGTGTAGGAAAGAATGTTTAGGAGAGCCTGAACGGTTTGTCGAGGATAGAACGTTGCGAGTTGAATTGCACACATTCAAGGAGAATGCGTTCGACGGTAATGAGGACATTACAGGTTGAACAAAGAGGAGGAGGAGGAGGAGGAAGATTTTGTAGGATATAGCTATGTGGGGGGAGATATTAGTATGACCTTGGAATAATTCTGCTCGCGTGACACGTTATACGGAGTTCTTTATACTACAGGGGCGCTGATATGTAATCAAATATGATGTACAAATTTTTAACCCACTCAGTCACAATGTCCACTATATGGTACATGAAATTTTAATTCTAAAATTTTTTTTATTTTCCGGTCGGCGTGAAATATCCTAATTTTAGAAATATTTATATAAATACATTAAAAATTATCTACAATTCACTTAAGAAGAAGTATTGAGCAACGAACACCATACATAAAATGTGTAATTTTCGTCAAAATTTCATAATGTATGACTGAAAGGTTAAATAGATAAAATAACTATATTACAAATAGTAATAATAGTAATAAATAATAAGTAGGGCTTTTTGATAATAAGGGAATAATGGCCTTTTTTTGGTCTCCTCAAGTGGTATCTAAACTGATGATTTCCTTCCTAACCTGTGCAAGTAACCTTTATTGCAATCTCGAACTATTTTATACACATGTAGGTCTTTACGCAAATTTTCGTTTCGTATATACCAGGGTTTACCGGCTACTATCCGTAGTATTTTTTATTGGGATCGCAGCACTATTTTGATATTCGATATTGATGCTGTTCTTCCCAGAATGATAGGCCATACGTCAACACCGGCTTAATAACTGCCCTGTAGAACAATAATTTCGATTTTAAAGGTAATTCGGAAGTTTTTCCCAGTAGCCGGTACACGCTAAGTTTTATTTCTTTAACTTTAATCCTGATGTGTTCGTTTCAGATCAAGCGGCTATTGAGCTACATACCCAGGTATTGGACTTTATTTACCTGTGGAATCGGACCATTAAGATCAACAGATGGACATGTGTTCCGCCTAGTTGTAAATGTAACATGTACAGACTTGGATGAGTTAATTTTAACCCTCCATTGTCGTGGCCAGATGTGCAAGTCGTTCAAACCGCGCTGTAATTTTCCTGACGCCGCTTCCGGATCATTATCTCTCATGAATAATGCTGTATCATCAGCAAATACCGTCTACATTTGTATTCACGGGAACATGGAACGTATATATATATATATATATATATATATATATATATATATATATATGAGAAGAAGGATTGACTCCAAAACTGAACCCTGTGAAACTCCAGCTTTGACAGGATAGAATTTTGATAAATCACTACCGAATTTAATTTGAAAAACTTTATGTGACAGGTATGAGGACACTAGCGTGTAGTAAGGATATGGCAGAGTGCGTTTCATTTTTGAAAGTAACCCTTCATGCCATACACGATCGAAGGCCCATCCAGAAAGGCTGCAGAACAATACTATTATTTTTCAAAACAATTACCGATGTATTATTGCACTCTATGAACTTGTTCTATTGTAGAATGCTCAGGACGAAATCCAAACTAGTAGTTTGGAATAATCGTACCCTATAGCTATTTTGTTAGTTTTGTAACTCGTTAAGACGTCGATTATAATCGAAGTCTGCGTCAATAATTTCATTATGGCCGGTGAAGGAAAAAATGAGCTAACAGATCAAACGTTCAAGCGGACCTACACAAACTGGTCACTTCTATAGCATCAGATGTAGTGGAAAATCACACGTGAATTATATCGATTCGATCAGTTTTCCAAACCGACGGTTTCCGAACGGAATAAAATATTAGCAAAAATTAACAGTGCGTATAAAGCACAAGTTCTTCAACAAACAGCTATATAACTGTAACAATATATTTTTTGACTTCTATAATAATAGACAGTTATTTAAAGTTTATTCATTTTATGTTGGCCATAGTACAATTTTATTTGGGTTTTTGTAAAATAAATTACTGGCTGTTATAAAATTTACTATTTCAATTATTTTATTGGCTCCTATAAGGTTTTTCCATATAAAATTCGCATTTTATTTTCTTCTAATAACAAATTTCCCGCGCTAATGATAAAAAACACAATGTATTAAAAACTGAACGATCTATAAGAAGGGGATATCGAACAGTTTTCCGGTTTTTTTAAATTTATACATTTCATATAGTAGCAGGCGTCTATAAAGTTCAAACGTTCTATAAAAAGCCCCGACATTCTTAATTCGAACTTGGGAAACAGCTAATTTTCCGACGTTATTATTCGACAAGTATCTTATCAGACGGGGAAACTACTCACGTCATTTAGTACGTCAATAGGGATTAAACTCCAATTTAGAAATTTTAGAAATTTTAGAAAAAGTCAATTTTTGTAATTTTGAAAATATTCAACTGCCTCTAAAAACATCAATTTCAATTTTGGAGGTAAGATTGGTATATTGATTTAAACTTTTTCTAGTGCGTAAATCCTGATTTTCGGGACGATTATATAAATTTTGTATTTTATACCGCGATTTAAAAAAAAAAAATAAAAAATAATAATTTCTTCTAACTGAATCCAGACCATCCGATTATTTTAAATATAAAAGGGAAAACATATCTGTCCATTACCATAATATCGCAGAAAAACCGCGACTGTATATTTTCGACACTTTACAACTGCATACCCATAGCTACATCTGAAAGCGTATACTTTATATACACTGTATAGTATAAAGCTGTCGACAAACAATTTGTTTTGGTCGGCTTTAATATAATATTTGAACCATTTAAACGGGTTAAAAATAGCCTTAAATAGTATTTAATAGGCTTAAACTCTTAATTCCTTACACGAACATGTTTTACAAATACATCAACGTTCATCGCTCCATCAAAAAGCGCATACGTTGCGCGAACAACGAAATTATTATACGAATATTATAAAATAGAAAAAAGTGTACAATAATAACCATAAACATTAGATGAAATTAATGGCGGGAAAACGAATATAATTTTCTCGTAACTTTTAGCGTTTCACTTCGTTAATTCATCGACTCCCTCATAAATATCACGAATCGGGGGAGGACCTTTTTTTTTTTGATAAGGCATATTAGCGATAAAACAAAACAATCATCACGGTCTCTCTTTTTCCGAAAATAAGTTATCCTTATTATTTGCATTTATATTTAAGGACAGACGTGCGATACAGATATTACTAGTATAAGAAGCGTAGAATAAGAGCCTAGAGAAATATAGCAAAAAAGGGCAATCGGTAAACATGCGTGAGCAACACAGAAAACGTCTTATAAAAGTATCTGTGTACGGTATACATTACTATATAGGCGTGAATGCTGGATAATATAAATGAAACTGATAAAAAAAAAAAAAAAAAAAAAAAAGTGTTAATGGCAGCATAGATTAAAGATAAAATGGATAGAGAAGACAAAACGAAGAAGTCGTGAACAACGTAAGACCGGTATTAAAAATTACCGTAGATCACGCATCCAAGATTTTCATTTGGAGTGGATCCAAACATACCCCAACAAAAAAAAAAAAAAAAATTAAAATATTCCTAATAAAAACGAAAAAAAAAAAATATACACACAGCCGAATGTGTAAGAAAATTCGACAGGAACAAACTATAAACGAATAACAACGAAGCACATGACCTGAGTCAGATTCGAATGCCGAACCGGCCAACTAACGGCCATTTTTATGTGTTGCGCAGTCAGCTCTCTAGAATTTCAACGTCATTAAGCAGACAGAATGTAAAGAATATTTTCTAACAGTAGTACTTTTTGTAATCTAGACTGCTTTGCACTTTTTTCAAGATGATAGAGCTCTTTCAAATATTCTCTTCTGTTTCAACTATCATTTTAGCTGCGAAATTGTTCGGAGTTTACAAGTTACGCGTTTTTTTTCTTTTTTCATTTTATACTTTTCTATGCCCTCTTGGAAGCGGTAAGGTAGGTGCGCCACTAGATGATGGGACATATACCGAGACACGATGATGAACTGAAATTGATTATTGAAGGAAAAACCGCGGAGAAGAGAAGAAACGGTTGACCGAGGAGTAATTATATAAAGATAATTAAAGATAAGGGATGGTCAAACGTGACTCGGATCTTAAGAAAAAGTACGGCCGAAAATTGAACGGAGTTAATCGTGTTCAATGATTGATGATGAGTTAATAAATCCAATCAGAAAATCTTCTCCTTTAGTGAAGTTTAGATTTTTGCGGAATGTAGTGATTTTTTTTTATTACTTAATTACAAAAATCAGTTTAAATCGCTAAAAGTTTATTTCCTGAAATTTCGCAAAGCTTTTCGACAACTACGCCATTATCAAGCGATATTTTGAATTAAAGATTTAAAAAACGCAAATTAATATTTCGCGTTTTTTAAATCATTATTTTATTCAAAATATCGCTTGATAGTAGTTGCCGAAAAGCTAAGCGAAATTTCGGGGAAATATAATTTTTAGCAACTGATTTTTGTAATTAAGTTCTCCTTTAGTATCTAGCGAATAAGTTACAAAAATTATCTATATTAATTTTTCGTTAAATACGACGATCTATTTCTATCGATATAAGCGCGCAATGTTGCTTGTCGACGTAGGAATTGTGAAACCAGATGCGTCTCCTAGGTTGTTTTATAAAGCGGTCGTCGCGCCACACAATCTTAAGAGCACCTATCCCCCTTCGCAACGAACTTGTTCGTACCTAGAGATACATCGCAACAGCCTAGGCCGGTATAATAATTGAACCCCCCCCCATCCGACAGGGAGCACCGGTCGGTAATGCGACTGGCGGTAAATCGGTGCGAATCGTTCCCCGTGATTGGTGATAACTCGCCATAGCAACTAACGATTTCGTCCAATCACAGTACGTATCGAGGCGGTCTTATCGTCGAGCGGTAAGCTGATTCGGCGCACACGTGCCTACGGTTCGGCTTGTTAAAGAAGAATCGGAGAAAGCCAAAAACCTTTTACATTTTTCGATCGTTTCATTTTATTATATCGGCGCCGTTTATAATAAAGCATTCTGTCGGTATCTCGGCTTCTTCCAACGCTCTACTGCTTTATATACATCGTATCGGGACGGTCGACGGTCACGATTCTCTATCGGAAAAACGACGGCGATAAAAGTCCTTCTTTCGTCGTTAATACGTTTCGCGTTTGAAAAAAAAAACAAAAACACCCTTTGACGATTTATTATTGCAGATTTTTCTTTCGACTGGTTACTACTACTACTACTCCGGTAAAATTTCAAAAATAATAATAATAATACGAACCGATAAAAAAAATTAATTAAAAAATTTAAAAATTATATAAATTGATTTTTTTTTTTTGGTTTAGAAACAGTGCCGTTTTTTTTTCTTATTTTAATTTGTAACATTTCGCGATTTTTCATGTTACGCAATCGATCGATGATTTTATAACAGTGCGCTACAGTTATAAAAATATATATTCGAAGCAACCGAATGGTATTAAACGGGTGAGCTGTTCGAAATTTAATTTAATTTTTAATTTTTTTTTTGTTTTTATCGTATAATTAAAATTTACCGCTATGAAGGTGAAAAAGAAATCGAATTAGACACGATCGGACGAATAGTAAGACGGCGATTTAAAACGAAATTAAGGGTGGTTTTGCGAACTCTATATAGAAGGATGGATATTAATGCTATAATTCTCTCCTCGATAAAATTTTCGATTTAAGCCTGATTTTTATTTTTTTTTATGACGTCCTAATTAAAAAAAAGTGCGATTTTCAAATCTTAAACACTGGACGGGGGTTTGTATATACGCGTTAGAATCTCCGTAAGCGACTTAGTGAGATGCGCCAATCTGCGACAGGTGTCAAAATACTTTGCTCTCGTAAATCGCATCGGATACAAACCTATTTTTGCGCTAGAAAGATTGGTGCATTTTAAAGGTTGTTATATGCTGTAGCGACAATTCTGGTCTATGTCCGGAGCAAAATTCGACTCGATCCGACGTATATTCTTAAAGTTGTTAAACTTGTTCGAGAAGTGGCAAAACATGAATATATATATCAGCTGGTACTAAATTAAGAGTGTACAAAGCTATTATTATTATTATTATTTGTTATTATTCCGTTATTTCTATACGCGAACGAAGACAGCTAATGAAGAAGCGGGTAAAAAAAAAAAAAAAAAAAAAAAAAAAAAAAAAAAAAAAAAGCATAGACATATAGACAAATGCCGTCAGAGATTCTTGCGAAGAATTCTTCGCTGCTGGATTGATCGTACACCAAACGAAGAAGTTCAAAATGTCGATCAATCGATCAGATGCTAGCGGTGGGAAACGCATACACTAACATCAAAAACAATGCTGTGCAGCATCCAATGGTAATCGCTCGCACGACAACGATTGAAGGATGTATTACTATCAGGAAACTTTAAAATATTAACGTACGATTTTAACTGTTTAATTAAATACGCTAAGCGCGTTTAAATTCCTATTTAGTATTATATAGGTCGGACGAGTTGTAAAAATATTTTTAGATTACTACATCTTACGGGGGATGCCTTAAGACGTCTCCCGCTGGTGTCACGTCCGTTATCTAGCGGCTGTTGCGCATTTACGCGATAAACGATCCTATCGTGTAAATTCCTTAATGACTTCGTTTTCCACCTGGACAGATCTAAACGAATATCATCGTTACGTGATATGATCGGAACGCGCAGTACAGCTCCGTAATTTCGTACGTATAAATCAGTTTAACAATTTGCTTGTACAATAACTACCCTAATAAAAAACGATATAATTGTCGTATTTCGATTTTAATTCGTTGAACCTTCATTTTGACGCCTGCTTTCCGCTACATACGTTTATCTAATACCTAGATAACTCGCAAAATCCGCTTGTGTGGAATAGCTTGATTACCGATTGGTTACTTGCAAAAAGAACGTGAATGGATTTCTGCTCAATAATCTTCCACCTTCTAGTCCACGTACGTGTCGAATCAAATAATAATTAAAAGTTAAATAAAAAAAAAAAAAACGATGACTATAATAATAAAATTTTATTTAAAAAAAAATCCTCTTCTACATTCATCTCACGATAAAATTAACTTTAGAAGCGCACGTGTACCAAAGGAATCATAACAAACACACGCACACCTACACACCGATATGTATAAATACTTATACACATAGTAGCACGGACATACAAACATGTATATATATACACATACCCGTGTAAAAACATTTAAAAATTAATAGAAATTAAAAAATAAATAAAGAAAATAAAGTTTGCATCTGTATTGAAGAATTAAGTTTAATAAATAATAAATAAATGTACGCACACTTTCGTATCTGTATAAACGTTTAAATGAACACGTGTATTTCCTTCATATTTTATCGCAGCCTAATTCAATTTCAATTCAATT
The DNA here is from genome assembly GCA_032883995.1 of Coronaproctus castanopsis. Lineage (NCBI taxonomy): Eukaryota > Metazoa > Arthropoda > Insecta > Hemiptera > Monophlebidae > Coronaproctus > Coronaproctus castanopsis. Next base: position 75,207,103 of record CM065054.1, on the reverse strand, counting down.
CAATTCAATTTATTGCTTCAATCAAATATGTTTACAAACAGCATGTATATATACACATAATCGTAATAAACAATAATGGTTAGTAAACCATGCTTATGTAGTAAAAATAAATGGAAGCAAACCTCGGCTATGCGCATGAATGCGCGAGCGCCAGGTGTTTATTCTATACTGAAAATTAATGTTGTACAGAAGAAGAAGAAGAAACTTAAACAATATCTAACATAAAAACATAAAATTCTATAATAATAAAAAAGAAAACTTCTGTAACTATAAAAGGACAATATAAATAAATAAAGATTAAGAATTAAAAGTAGAGGTGAAACTATAACAAAAACGTTTTAATTTAAAAATTAATGATTAAAAATTAAAAATTAAATTATTCCTATTGACGCTTACTGTGCGTGCGGCGGTAGTAAGGAAAATAACTTAAAAATTGTCTTGCTATATAGAAGTAAGTAAAATAAGGTAAATAACATAAAAAGAAAAAAAACAAACGCAAATAAAAATTCAAAATCAACGGTAAACTGCATTTTCAGTTTCTGAGAAGTCCTTTTTTAAAATATTATAAGAAACCAACGTTTCGACGACGCTTATAGTTCATTAAATATTGCTTCATAGATTCGGGGATTAAATTATAGGCTACAGCAATAAACGGCCTGCATGCGACAGTGAGTCTTATTAAAATTTGGTACTTTTGCTCTCTCAGCGCCAGAAGTTCTTGCCACTTGCGATTTGTATATTGAAATAATTCTTATGTTTTACTACAAAATCCGAAATATCGAGTACATACAGTTGATGTACACTTAAGAGTGGTTTATTTGGATCGTTGCTAAATATATTCTTTATAACTGAATTCTATAGTGAAAACAATGGTTTCTGAAGATATTCAGCTGCGCCACCCTAATGGACAATCAAGACGGGTTGGTATATATATATATATATATATAGTCGAGACAAGTGCTTTGCAGAAAAGTATTGTTTTAAATAATAAAATAGATAATTTAACTTTCTTACTTTACTTATACAATATGATTTAAATGTTTATTCCACGTTAATTTAGAATCTAATAAAATTCCGAAAATTTAACTTCATACACTCTATTATAAGTTGATTTGCTAGATAGATTTTCATATTCTCAAATAAGTTAGGTGCTTGTTGACTATATATTATATATTTAGTTTTCCCGCGGTTCACTTCTAGACGATTATGTGTCAACCATCTTGTAATCCGATCAACATTCTGCTGCGTCAGTTTTTGTAGGGTATCCGCGAAGCGAGAACTAACAACTAATACAGCATCATCGGCATAACTAAAAATTTTACCCGAAACATCCGGGTTATATAAATCATTAATATATATCAAGAACAAGTATGGTCCTAATATACTGCCTTGTGGTACTCCCGAATTTGAAACATTCATTCGACTAAACGTCTCGTTGATCTTAGTAACGTAATTTCTGTCTTTAAGATAGGACTGGAACCAGCGAAGAATATTATCCCTAAATCCACAAGCGTACAATTTTTTAAATAATATATAGTGGTCTATGACATCAAAAACCTTACGCAGATCAAAGTACAGGGCTGCCGTGGATCGACCGTTTTCTAAGTTTTGTGCAATGTACGAAATGTGATTAAAAAGAGCATCGTCAGTTCCTTTTCCCGGTAAAAAACCCCGTATTGATTAACACTGAAAAATCTTGAAAAAGAAACTGCAGCATAACCTTCTTCACACACTTTTCAAATATTTTAGATGAAAGAATACATATTGGCCTGTAATTTGAAATGTCTGTTCTATCGCCATTTTTATATATCGGTGTTATTAATCCTAATTTCAATATCTGAGGGAATACATCATCGATTCATTAAACAAATAAGTCAACGACTGTAGAAAAAAGTGAATATTATCTTTAATTATTAAGATCGATATTTTATCGAAACCAAATGAAGATTTATTCGGTAAAGAAAGAATTGCGTTTTTAACATCATCAGAGGAAAAGTTTAAAAATACAAAAAGGATTTGGTACTAAAATCTAAGCGGTCATTATGAGTTTGTTCTATAATCTGTACTTAATAATTCCGATACACTAGTTTTTAAAAAATTCATTAAAATTATTACATATAAGCTCCTCATTTCCATCAACAGGTACCTTAACTCCGTTTTGAGCTATTTCCTTGATTTTCGCGTTCTGTTTCCCCCATCACCTTGTTAACTATAGCCCAATATTGTTTATGTTTTGCTTCACATTTATTTAATAAGTTAGAATAGAAAGTAGTTTTTGCTTTCCTAACGGCTTTTTGGACAGCTTTAGAAGAGTTAATATATCTATCATACAAATTCATATTTTTAGTATGTTTTTTTATAAAGTTTATATAAATCATTTTTAATTTGAGTTAATCGTATTACTTCATTTGTTATCCAATTTGTTCTCTTACGGTAAAGTTTACACGATTTTTTCGGGATCTTACTTTGATTTAAGATTTCAGTTAAGTTAGAAATGAACCATTCAAACTTTTCGTTTACATTTGCTGGACTGGTGTACAGGTACGATATATCAAAAGAAGTAATAATAATAATAATAATAATAATAATAATAATAATAATAATAATATTGGCCATCGGGATGGGATTTAGGCAAGAATCACCTACACTCATTTTTCTCTGATATCCCGAATAAGATCAGTTATCAAAGAAATATTCGTATAATCTGTTTTTAATTCGCAAATTTTAACTGGACACGATTTAACGAATATCTGCACAGATTCAATTTAACCGAAAATTGTCAGTACTGCCAAACAATTCATCATACCATACATCAGTGCTCTTACTTCAAAGAATACAGAAATAATTTGCAAATAGAAGTAAATTCCCCGATTGTTATAAATAAATAAAAAAAAAAACAACAAACTATTCACATTTGCTTCGGTACTTTCACAATGCAGAAAAAATCGCTTCTCAAAATAGGTGATCAATCCTCTCCAGTCAATATCTAAGTAATACAAATGTTATTTCAGTATCGTTTTGTATATGCGTAAACGTGTGCATGTACATGTAATGTAATGTGCATGAGTGCATTTATATACATATATATATATATATATATATATATATATATATATATATATATATATATATGTATTTTCTTTTAAAAATAAAATAGTAATAATAAAGATAAGAGGATTGAATTTATACACTTCAAAATTCAGCGATTAGTGACGAAAAAATTTTCCCCCTGGAATTTTAGAAAAAATTTAATTTTTGGAACTCTGAATTTCCTAAATTAACAAAATCGAAGCAAGAAAAAACCGGATATTCAATCAATTTAATGTGAATAAATATACTTATTAAAAGCATTTTAATTTAAGTACAATTTTTTTTTTTGTTAACTTCTTTTAAACTTAAATGATTAAAATAAACAAAAGTTAATGCCAATATTTTACGATTTTTATCAAATGTTACCGATTGGAGCGCCAGTATCGATGATGAATTGAATATTTTTTTATTTTTAAAATGGTGAAAAATTTGTTCGTTATTAGTAAAAAAGACGCGACTTTTTTTGAAGATACGTGTATAAACTCAAATTTTCCCTTAGCTGATGTATATATAAATTTCCTATTATTGTTACTTATCCCCATCATAGACTTTATTATTATTATTATTATTATTACTAGTTTTAACGATCCTTTGCACCTTTATACATACAATATTACTTATAATAATCAATCAAATCAAATCAAATCAAATTTTATAATAGTAAAGTGTTACACCCGCTAAATCATAATGAAAAAAATACAATAATAAAAGAATGGAAGTAGAAAAAATAATTATAAATAAACGATACACTGGTCCGAACCTTTTCATACACTACCGCAAGTGTAAACATAGAATCCGTAAACGTGTGTATTCCCATGTACATGAAATATACATAAATATTTATATAAACGCATTAATTATATTTCAAAGTGCCGCTAATGCGCATAAGTTGCAGCGGATTTTCAAAATAATATAATACATTTAAAAAATATGTAGATATATATAAAGCAAATCAAATTGCTATAACGCGAAGATAATAATTGTAATAATTATATATACATGCATACATATGTATACACATAAATAAGAATAAGCTTTCTCGTAATATCCACTTAAAACTTCCTCTAAAACACGTAACCATTTACACGCTCTCTCTCTCACGCACCATGTACATTACACACACACACACATAGATTCCAAATATTCGTATACGTATAAACACATATAGGCTCCTACTTTAACCACACATATACACACACGTCAGCATATCCTGACACGTTAAAATGTTACAAAAGAAACAACTCGGTTGTAAACTATTTAAAGTTATATTTTAAGTACATTTATTAAAAACATACGCTAATACTTTCGTCGTCGTTTATAATTTTTAATCGATTCCTTCACAACATAAGGGGTAGCGAATTAGCATGGCTCCTGCATATATTGTATTCGTGAATGGAATTTATGGAATTTTGGAAACTTTGCTCTCTCATCAGCTGATAACTTTGTTATACCTGCGTGAATATTTATATAGAATCTTTTACGATTTTTAAAAAAAGTTCAACTTCGTACAGTTGTCGCACATTTAGAATCCTTTTTCGTTCTTATCTTTGCCAAATTTTATCGATTTTAAATCGACGCGTTTTGTATTAGTTAAAGGCCTAATATGATAATTCGCTGCACCACCCCAATGCACCATACCATAACGTAGAACTAGCTGATAGAATGCCACAACAACAATAATAGTAACAACACCATTATTATTATTATAAATATCAGTAAACAGAAATATTATTTTTATTTTTATTTATAAACATTTTTACCGTTCTATTTATTAATACTTTACACTTGTACACATTAATAATAACAAGAATGATAATAACAATATTATTATTATTATTATTATTATTATTATTATTATTATTATTATTATTATTATTATTATTATTATTATTATTATTATAAATATCAGTAAACAAATATTGTTTTTATTTAATTTTAATTTTTACGAGCATTTTTACCGTTATATTTATTCATACTTGAGAGTTTCGATAAGAAATATGCTCCGCAGTATTTTTGGATATTCAGCAAGCGTTCGATCGCATATCCAGGGCTACTGTACAAATGTAAGAAGACTTTGCCTGCTCAATATGATAACATTATCAAAATCCTATTTGAGTGAACGGATATTTTCGAATTGCGATAAATGATAAACAATCATCTATACGCAAAATACAGGCAGGTGTGCCGCAGGGGAGCGTACTCTCTCCTGTACTCATTGTTCACCGGTGATATACCGATAAATGAAAACGTATTTGTAACTACATTTGCATATGATACGATAGTGATGGCGTGTCATCGATGTCCAAAAAAAAATTGCACTAAATATGTTCAAAATGCTACATCGACAACATAGTTGAATGGTCGCATAGATGGAAAATTGTAATCGATAAAATGCGATCACTCACCTTTCCCAAACGACGTATTACGCGCGATAAATATAAAGTTACGATAAATTCTAAGTCACTGAAGCGAGTCTAACTAAATATCTTTTTATTTGGATCAAACGTTAACCTGGCTGAAACGTATAAAAGCTAAGAACATTGAGCTAGAACTCAAGATGCAATAATTGTATTGGCTGATAGGCCCTCGCTCGCAATTGAATATCGACAATAAATTAATATTGTATAAAGCAATAGGCTATATGGTTATATGCAGCAGAACTGTACGGACTTCGGCAACTAACCTAGAACGAATTCAGCGCAGGCAGAATAAAATACAACGGTTGATAGTTGGTGCTCCATGGTACGTCTCCAACAGAACATTACACACCGATCTACGTATGAGACAATGTCGCTGAATAGATTAAATCGGCTGTAGACACTTATTATCGAGACTTCAACACCATCCGAAACCATTGGCGGCTAACCTACTTAATGAAGAAATACCTAAAAGATTAAAACGGAAAAGAATCGTAGATCCGATTTGAGTACACTCTAATATTACTCGAAGGCGGTTGGATTTGCTAATGGGCGAAACCTCCATCTCCTGATATGTACCTACATTAATATCCAGCAGTAGGTGATTTCGTTTTAATCAGTTCTGCATTAGAAAGAAAAAAAAACAAGTTTTATACATTAATAATAATAATAATCAAATCAAATTAAATCAAAACGAATTTATTTAAATCTATCACGCGATATAAATATACAAAATGCAAACAAATAATAATTTCAGTAGAAACAATTACGATAAAAACAATTATAGTATCACGATATTTCTGAAGGAAATTACAGTTCGAAAGTATTCATACGCATAATTTCCTACACGTGAGCGTCGATTGCGCGATCTGTTGGTTACAGAAACAAATAAAAAAAATTATAAAAAAAGAGGCCGTTTAAAGAAAAAGAGACTCTATACATAATAAGAACAGCAATGAAAATAAAACAATAATGAATGCGAATAATTAAATTAATACATACAAATAAACAACACATATACAACATTCATCCACATATATATATATATATATATATATATATATATATATATATATATATATATAATATATATGTACATGCATATATATAAAATTTATAATCTTTGTTTAGAATTAATAATGAAGAAAAATTCAAAAACAATTGCAAATAGTATAAAGATATAAAACAGTGCAAATAGAATTTCGAAAATAATTCAAAGTCACGCCATTTTTCACGGGGATACCTAAAGAGCCGCGTTTACGAAACACGTCGACAAGATCTGGAAGACCTGTAAAATCGGATTTCTATAGAAATTTCAAAGTTTAGCAACCTTTGCTCGAAGAAGTCTTCAAAAATTTTGTTAAGACTGAATGAATGTATTAATAGCGGTCATCTGAGCGATATTGTGTTCCACAAATGATCGTAAGATAATTTTTAGGTTTAAATAAAATTTCATTCAAAAATTTTAGTCGAGTAATTTTTGAGTTATTCAAAAAACAACAAAAACATCTGTCTCTTCTCTGGATCATCTTTTATATATATATATATATATATATATATATATATATATATATATATATATATATATAAATCAAGTTAGCCATACTAGACGTATACGGCCCAATGTAGAGTGATAGATGATTTTTATCTATTTTATCAATATTAATTTCTACCAGTACTACATTTCAGCAGTTGCGTTATACTTTTTCAAGATAAAATCCCTATAGATATATTAAACTATGTCTTCTCTCATAATCGACTTTAAGAATTTCTTGTTCAGTTTTTCCAAGTATACCAGTTTTTCAAGATTTCCTTATTACGAATATTTTTTTTCGTTTAAAATTATTACCTATATCGGGGACGAATATATAAATCAAGTATAACGGTGGGTAAAAACAGACTGAGACGAGACAAGATAACGCACTAGCGACAAAATCTGCTAGATGACGTGATTATGTGACTATATCTAACGTAAATTAATTAAAATTCGATCGGGGAACACTATTTTTTATGTATTTGCCCGGCACGCGCCAGTTTTTATTTTCACAAAAATTGTTAGATGACCATAGAACCGAATCAGTTGCAATGGATTTAAATTTATATATATATATATATATATACGATCGATCCAAAAGAGGATAGTAAGAGAGTAGCAGTAATGAAAATGGAACTTGGTATTAATGTAGTATATCCCAACGGAGATTACCCACTATTATGTGAGAGTTATATACATGTTCGGTATAACGAACTAAATTATATTCTTGATTTCGAGCTAACTGTGTCGTCCAATACGTTTGAACTATGCGCTATTATCCACATGACCAACTACCGTTGAATTCACTCAGCTCGTTATTCGTTGTTGTCTGATCAACGCCTTAACAATGCGTATTTCAAGATCCCTGTGTAAGTCATCGTTCCGTGCTACTTAGAAATTTGGCCTATCGCTGATTAATGTTAGTATTCCCCAAGTCTTTACCTCGTATGTCCATATTGGTTTGAGGATTATTTCGTATATTAAGAAGTCATTTTTAATCGACAATTTCAAGTATTTTTCAATTTTGTACTTTGAATGAAGTAAACAAGTCGTTTTCGTTTGGCTATGATACGGTCGTTCCGTGTAAGTCGTTGATCAAGGTGTAATGAGAAAGTATTTGCCTTGTACGATACCGGAACGAATTTATGCTTCAAATAAACTGATATAAATTTTTCCTTTTTCGGTTATCATTAATGAGACTTGTGCGGTTTTCGTTAACTTTGATTTTCCAATAAATTCAACTATCTTTCTAAATCTGTTATACGATGTTGTAGTTTACTCGATGACGTTGTTCGGTCCTCATCAGATTGCTAGTAGTACCGTAAAAAAAAAATATCTGCATTAGTGTTAACATTTTCTGGCAAATCTGACATATATAAATCTGATATAACAACCAGTCTGTGATTAGACGCGACTGTTAGAATAAGCACCGTTTACATTAATGCGGAAGTAACGATTTGTAAGGTAAGATTTAAGCAACGAGTGAATTATTGGTGAGGGGCAATTCGTGTTTATGGAGTAGGCCAGTGTGTCAGACTTAAAGCCTTTTCTACGTCTAGAAAAACAGAGCGGAATAACGAATAAATAAATAAACTGCTCAACTTTACAAATGACCGTATATATTAAGTATTTGTTACGCGTGTATGCAGGAACCCGTCAAAAGTATGTAAAGTCGGTCGTCAATCTGAAATTGAAATCATGTTGCGAACAACGCGTAGAAAACTGTTTAACCCTTTCAGTCGCCATCTCCACTATATGCGATGCGTGAAATTTTAATATTAACGAAATTATATATTTTCTGCTTGACCAACGTCTCAATTCTAATTATATTTATGTGAAAAAAATAAAAATAAAATAAAAACCACCTATAGTTATCTAAAAAGCAACGTTCTATAATAAACAGGCTGTATAAAATTTATAATTTTCTGTCGACATTTCATGTTTGACTGAAACAGTTAAAATATATAAACTAACGAAAATAGAAAGCAAATTTTTAATATTATTATTATTATTGTTTTCATCACCGTCGCACTACCGCTATTTTTACAAAAATTGAACTTTTTTAGTAAAAATCGATGAAAGAGAACTGATTAAGGTCCGTTTATATGATCCTATATATGTATAAGCGAAGGTCTGCAGGAAGATTTCGATATATTTTGACATTCGTAAAATTGTTGATACGACAGATCATTGCGCTGAAAAAAAAAAACTACCTATTTATGTGAAACGAGCTTTAAAATCTATTCGTAACGTGTAATAAAAATAAATTACAACGATAGTATAGCGCGAATACCGGAGTCTCTTTAGGTTAATTTTTATAATACGGAATATAGTGATTTTTTTTTTTTTATAAAAATCAATTGAAAAATTAGTTAAATCACTAACATTTATTTTCTTACGAAAAACACAAAGCTTTTCGGCATTTACGTCATTATCGAGTGATAACAAACATTTTTTTTGTTTAAAATCATAATTTTACAAGTATAAATTAAAAATAATTACTTAAAAATTATATCTGACGGTGAAACTGTATTCCATAAAATGTTATTCTTCGTGTCTGTTCTGTTATTAATTTATTCGAACGGTTGAAATTGAATATATTATTAACCTGAATATATTTGTTTACTTGATTTTGTCTTTTTATTTACTGTTTAATTGTTTTCCGGATTCGGCAAAAGTTGTATACTGATGGAATTTTGAATTTTCGTTTACTGTCGCAATGTACGATATCCAAAAGTAAAATATGAAATATAAAAATATACAAACACAAAATTTAAAAAAAAAAAAAACACATAAATGAAAATTAAGTATTTTAAAAATCTGATATTTAGGTTAGCTTTGAACATTTTTATTTTTAATTTACGTAAACGAGATTTACGTAATTTAATTTGAATAAAATCAAATAAATAAAAAGCGTATTTCGAAAAATATTTAATTACGCGCATGATATCACGTTCTTAGTTGATATTATCGTTACGCCTCCGAGTTCACTTCGGATATAAGTCCGAGAAGAAGTAATTATGTGATTTTACGAATTAATAAAACGAAATAAAAACAAAATTATACGCTGGATAGTGATTGTCGAAAAGCTTTGCGTTAGTAAAAAAAAATGTTTACAGTGATTAATAATTTCGTTTTATCAAGCACTCGAGAATTATGTTTAAGAAATACTTATTATTATTATTATTATTATTATTATTATTAGTATATCTGGGAGTATAATTGGATCGAAAATTAACTCGGCGCGAACACGAGCTCTATCTATCGGAAAAACTTATAAAGTTGAATTATGTGTTTTATTATTAAAGGCAATTTCTTCTCTTCGGTTCGTATATATATATATATATATATATATATATATATATATATATATATATATATATATATATATATATATTTGGCCTGTACCATTGGTCGCTTTGGACATCTACTACGTTGGTTTTCGTATTTTAATCTACGATAGCTGGCTTATTATATTATAATGTTATTCAGGACTATGAACTTATGATTTTGATCGGATCTTCGTTGTTTGGATCGCTTACTATTGATTCTAAATTTAGAGGGAGTGTGTATTTATATTTTAATAATTCCCGTATCATATTCTTTCAATTTTGTTTACACTTCTCGCATTTCCATATGATATGGTTGATATCCTCTTGACATTTATCGCGTTGACTATTTTGAATTATGTCTATTCGAGATAGATGTACCGGTGTTTTATCGTGTCCTATTCTTAATCGGGGATAATTGTTGTGAAAAAGTTTTTGCTATACTGTACTATATTCCAAAACCATATGGGCTTTTGGGTATTTTTATCTGAATTTTATGGTATTTTTTCTCTATTTCTTTTTGTTTATTATATTCTTCTTGAATTTGTTCATATTTCGTCATTTTTATTTGTGACCTATATTCTGTATAGTGTCTATTAATATTATCGATTTTGACATTTGTTTCCGATTTTGCTGCACTATCTACTATTTCATTGACATATATAGCGCGATGCTAGCCACATTAATGTAATTGTTGATCTGTTATTTTGTATTTTTCCACGTATGGTTTTTATTTTAGCGACAATATTGTCTTGTTTTGTATTAAAGCAATCGATGACTATATTGCAGCTATGGAGTCTTGTCATTTAAACGTCTGTACTTTACCAACCGGTGCTATCATACAGAATACTCGAACGGGGGAAGGAACGATACGGGTACATACCGTATTGGGAATCCGTAAAAGTTCTTCACCGTACGATATTGCGTATATTTGTACAAAAGGCGAATGCCGCTTAGCGGTTCTTCGGTTGGAACAGTTATTTACTTACGCGTGCCGAACAACGCTGGTATAGGACAAGATCAGGCGGTACGGCTAGAGCGAAAATTAAATTTATAATTTATAAATATATAAATTGCAATCTGGCTGATCTAACCAGTAAGTATAACCGAAATATGGGTCATGACAGAATGGGAAATGTTATTCAGCAATGACACTTCGAACTACCTGTCCAATCGTTCAAAAACCTGCGGAAAAAGTCTAAGCATGTGCAATAGTTTAATCTGTGAGATTCATTAATAAATCGACCACCAACTGGTTAGGGCGACCCTCTAGCCGAAGCAACTTTACCGCAGAACTACTTCGAGCACATTTGGTACTTTTAGGTCTCGATGCCAATTATATCGTCTCGTCTATATCCGGCTATTATCCTTAGTATTTTTGACCGCGATCGCTGCACCATTTTGATATTCGATATTCAATATTCGATATTCAATATTCGATATTCAATATTCGATATTCAATATTGATGCCGTCCCCCCCCCGGACTGATATGCGCCGTGTGTTCACACAGGCTTAATAACTGCCCTGTATAGCAACAAAATTTCCACATTAGATGTAATTCGAAAGTTTTGATCGAACGCCGTATTCCGCAGTTTAAGTTTTATTTCTTTAACTTTGAAGATCAAACGGCGATCGAGCCGCATAGTATCCCGAATTTATTTTCCCCTAGTTGTAAATGTAACGCATACCGACACGGATAAGTTAACATATCATCTGATAAGAAGACAGATGTTAAACGCTAGTGTCCGATCGAATATAAGTCCACATCGCATGCAGGAATTCTAAAATCGTGGTTAATTGTTAATAATATTTATCCAATTTTTACGATTATATCTTATTTTTACTATACGAGGGAAATAGCCTAGGCTTAAATATTTATCTTTTATATATATAAATGTGTGTGTGTGTGTGTGTGTTTATACATCATCGTCGTCGTATTGCTCGGTTTCGGGCGTCTTGATCCATCGCGTAATTTTTTCGACAATTGTCCCGATTTTCGTACGTCCGTTGCAGTTTTTCAAGTGACAACTTTGTCCAGAACTTCACTTGATTTATATATCGGTTGGCGACACATCCTCTTCCTCGTTTACCATTCATCTTTCCTTGAATTATCCATTTATCTATCGAGTCTCTTCCGATCATGTGTCCAAGGCAAGTTAGTATTTGTCTACGGATTGATCGTAGTAAACGGTTTATTTCTTCGATTCCAGGTTCCTTTAGCCTCTTTGCTGTCCATGGTATGTGTAGGGCTCAGCGGTAGCGTGTCATTTCAAATCCTTCGATTCGGTATTTACACATATCATCAGTGAGTCGTGTCACCCCCGTGCAGGGGTATCGTGACCAAGATATGTCACATGACGGACTAGGCTACGCCAGCAAATACGGTCGCGTGCGATATTTACACAATCGTGAAAAGTACGGTCAGTTGTCTTGCAAATCACGTCCAACCATCGAAGAGGTACACGACCGCGCTCTCTTTTACCAGCCACTACACCTTGAACGAAAAGCGCCTCCATATTTTCTGCTCTAAATACAAAAAATCGTAGTATTCTGTTGTGAACGATCTACTTTAATCTTTTCGGATTACCAATATCGTCCAAAATCGAAGCATTGGTTCTCCTAGCTGTCCATCAGACTCGCAGCATTCGTCTCCAACACAACATTTTCAATGCATCTATATGTTTTCTGTCGGCACTGCTTACTGACAAGGTTTCCGAGCCATAAAGGAACACTGAGAAAAGTGAGTTTACTATTTTAATTTTAACCGATTTGCTAACTGCGGAGTCGGTCCAGATTCTATTCAAACGGCTCATTGCGCTTCGGGTTAGTTGTGCTCTTATATACATATATACATATATATATATATATATATATATATATATATATATATATATAATATATATACATATATATAATATATATATATATATATAATATATATACATATATATACATATATATATATATATATATATCATCATCGTCGTATTGTTCGTTGCCGAACGTCGTGACTAGCTATTGTACACTTATTTTTATGTACAAAATGAGCTAGCATTCAAGGCACTATCTATATGCGACGCAGATGCGCTTGCATATGATGTTATACGGAGCTGGGTGCCACTGCCTTCTCCGTGATAATTAAGAATTAAATAATGATAAAAACTTTCTATGTCATGCGTTGGTTTCGAACCCCCCCCCCCCGACCGTCGAGTTGACAGTCGAGCACTTTAGCGACTAGGTCACCGCGACATAGTTATATATATATATATATATATATATATAATGCATGTATGTTTATCACGATGTATCAGTGTTTCTCTCCCACTAATGTTGTAAAGAAAACTCTTTTTGTTTCACTACTATCAACAGACTTCAGATATAAATCTATATGTTTATGCATACACACGCTTATATATATATTTTGATTATATATGTGTGTTTACATACATATATATATATATATATATATATATATATATTTATTCACTTATTACAGATATATATATATATATATATATATATATATATATATATATATATATATATATACAATCCGCGTTATTGTGAGCGTTAATCTGGATTTTAATTTATTTATTAAAGGAGATCATAAAATGTACCGTATATAACTATCCGTATTACGCATTGTAATATTGTTGCGTTAATTTTTATTTGAATTTATATAATTAATCGAACTACATTTTGTTTAATAATGTACTTTTATTTACTATTAGAACGTTCATTATACGCGTTACAATACGTGTATCTTTTTGTATAATACTATATGGGCCACCACGATTTACTAACATATAGGAAAGTATGTTATTATATGTATACGATTGTGTGCGAAGTTTTTGATGCAACCTCAGTGAATAAAAGCTGGTATTCGAACGTAATTTTGTATTATAATGTACGTCATACTCCTCCAGCAAAGATATAACTTGCTTCACCATCTGAAATTACTAAATATATCAAATCTTTGGAAAATAAAGCATCCTATGGTGATGATCAGCTTTCTGCAATTTTAATTAAGTAGCTCCCTCGTGAGGCAATTGTATAGCTTACCAAAATCACCAACGCCGATCTCAAAACTACTTACTTCCCCACACTCTGAAAAACAGCCAAAATCATAGTTATACCCAAACCGGGTCGTGACGTTACAAACATCAATAACATTCGACCGATTAGTTTGCTATGTACTCTCAGTAAAATAATTGAAAAGGTTATATTACGTCGATTGCAAACTTTCTCTACGACAAATAATATTATTATTCGGCAGCAAAATTCGGGTTTAGAGGCAACCATTCCACTATACATCAAGTAGCTCGAATAGCTGGTTACATAACCGACAACTTTAATTTTAATAAACATATCGGTTTATTATTGATTGACATTGAAAAAGCATTCAGCTTGGCACATTCGAATTATATATAAACCACTAACATTTAAATTTCTCTTATCATTCATAAAATTAATAAATTCGTATTTAACCAATTGAAATTTTTACGTCTCCCGTCTTAACCATAAATCCGGTATTAAATCTTACTGTTCAGAGGTGGTTCCACAGGGCAGAGTGCTAGGGCCTTACTTATTTTTAATTTTAACTATCTCATATTAATATCACTTTATTGACGACGTCGCTCTATATTGTGCGTCTCATAGACCGGACACTATACTTAACAGATTACGAAAAGCTGCTAACTCTCTATTTAAATACTGCAAACGTTGGAGACTGAAAATAAACACAGAAAAAAACGGAGGCGATACTTTTTTTCAAGACGACGCCCACTAACGTTACCTGAGGTTACAGTCGATATGTATTCAATGGTCGACGCAAGTTCGATACTTAGGAGACATATTAGATTCTTATCGTTCAATGACAATATTACTAACTGCATTGACAACGCGTTCAATACTCTCACCACTTTTTAATCGTCATTCTTCTTTATCTATTTCAAACAAAAAGTTATTATACACATCTATTATTCTACCCCGATTAACTTGCCCCTGCCCTGTTTGGTTTCCGGTTTCCAACAGTACTCGTAAAAGATTACACAGCCGTTACAAAACCGCTGCTGCACTATTAAACGTCCGTAGATGTACTAAATTGCGTGATATGCATTCTCAGCTTAACCTTTTAGATACACTTATTTATATAAACAAATTATCTAGTAAATTTTACCATATAATGCGTGAGAGCGCATTAATTAACACCATAGGCGATTATAGTCTCATCGTACGATATTCTAAATACAAACACCGCAGAATTATAGATTACTTGTTTAAGAATTATTTTCCTATTTACTACGTGTTTCCCCCCCTCTTTAAGTTCTAATTATAATTTATTTTTATTGTTTTCTTGCGGGGTTTTTTTCTAATTTTTTCCTGTACTTAAAAGTTTAAAAGTTCAAATTTTAAGTTTTAAATTTTAATAATTTTATCACATATACATTAGATGTCGTTGTACATTAGTAAGTTAACTTTTAAGATATATATATATATATATATATATGTAAGGTACTTAACATTCTTCATTATTCAATTATTCGTGTATTCATGATTGTGTTTATATGTTTTGTAAATATATACATTTCTTCTACTTCTTTTAGAAAAAAAAAAAAAATAGAATCCAAAAGAAGAACTTGAAAGAAACTGTTAACGTTACCAACTTTATTTTTTCCTATTTTTTCTTTTTCATGGGCGCAGAATTTTTCACCCAGTATTACTGTCCCTCTACTGTTATCATTATTCTGATTACAAATATCATTATTATTACTATTCCTGTTATTGCGTCATAAATTCCGAATACGTGTATGTATGTGTACCGATTGAATATATGTGATGCGAATATATATACCTATATATGTCGCGTTGTAATACCCCGGAAATATACTTGCTACTTTTGTCAGCATTATATACATACGCAAAAGTACAAACACACATATATATATATATATATATATATATAAAATATTAGCATGCTCAAAAATGATCTACATTTATACGCTGTTTTTTATTTATTTATTCATACTTTATATATTAAAAAAAAATATATATATACATATTTATTTTTAATTATTTTATTAATTTTTTACTCGAATAAAAATCGAAACTACGTTCATCGTATTTACTATTATTTACTTATATATATCTATATATATATATATATATATATATATATATATATATATATATATATATATATATTTATATGTATCATAATAATTAACCATCTCCGTATCGGTGATAGGCGAATACTTACCTATACATAACACGCAAATCTCCGACAGTGGTCAAAACACATTGCGTGTCTTCTGCACCCTGTCTTACAACTTTTTCGTGGTATAAGGGTTGAGATGCGTTTTGAGGGTTGTTTCATGTTAGTTCTGTAACGACAATTCGGATCTATATTGCGAGGTAAAATTCAGCTCGATCCGACGTATATTCGTAAAGTAAAGATTAGATGAAATTGTTGATAGTAATATATATGAAATAAAATATAAATTAGATAATTACGTTTATTATTTCTACAATTAGTCGGGCATGCATTACATAAGGTTATATCATCGTATATATATATATATATATATGTATAGGAGATTTTGAGAATCGTATAAAGAATATGTACAATTCGCATATAACGCAAACACATACGCACATACACAGTTAGTAACGGCAATAATAATAATAATAGTAGTAGTGGTAGTTATTAGTAATAAGAAACTGTTGCAACTGATTTAAACTGTTTCTTTCATTCGCAACGTCCTCTATACCAGGGGTGGGCAAGCTTAATACTGGTACGATCGACATTAATTTATGTTGAATTATGCGCGATCGACTTCGGAAAATTGGTTAAATTAAAAACAGACAAAAATTTAATTAAAATCTTTATTGAGAATAATATGTTAAATACATTGCATTTACTATTTAGTGCAATGTACTTTTATTGAAAAATATTTTGGTTTAACTTTTTTTGATGGAGAAGCATGACATTCACAAGTCTTGTAAAGTTAGGTCTATAATCAAATAGGCTGCCATTAAATGATCATCAGTCAGGGAACTCCTAAATTGCGATGTGATGTTTTTCATTTGAGAAAACGCTGCTTCGCATAGATATGCGGAACCAAAAAATGCGAACATCCTCTTTGCCGCTGATCTCGATAATGGATATTTTTCTACTGGTAGTAAATTCTAAAAATTATTTTCATTTGCACGTGCTAACAGAATTATATCTGATTGTATTGTTAAAACTTCTAACTCTAGATCAGATGAATTCAACTGAAAAATATGAGCTAGATTTGATGAAATACCCTCGTTATTGAATTCTCCAAAGGTAATGAAATAAATTCAAAAATCGGCTGAATATTATTGGGATTTTTCGTCTCTCAAATTCTTGAATAAAATTTTTCAGGTCAGAACAAAACATTTCAATATTACATTCTCCAGTAAGTTTAATATCGTTTTCTAAATATGGAAAATATTTAAAATCTTGCTTTTTCAATTGTGAAGCAGAGAGCTTTAATTTTGCATTAAAAGCATTCACCGAACTCGGTGACTGAAAAATATTAATTCCTTTTACTTATAATTGTAAATTGAGTTATAATGACTTTCGTGTTCCGAATGATTGTCTTCAAGTTGACTACGGAACAGATGCCTCCTTCAACTCCGCGCTCTATCGAATTAGCAATTTTTACTGCCGCATGCATAATATCATTAACATCCAATATTTTTGAACATGAGGCATTATTATGAATTATGCAATGAAATGATATGAAATCAGGAAACTCTTCATTTTGTTTGTAAACGGTTAAAAATCCACGATTTCTACCAATCACGGAAGGTACTCCCCGTCACAAAGGTAAATTTGTTTTTTTAGCAAATGGCATAAAAACTGCCATCATATCTGCACCTAGCGTTTGTTCCCTTTATCGGAAGTATTGTTAAAAAAAAAACATTCTAATAAAAACAATTAATTGCGCAGTATCAACGATGTTTGTTGACTCGTCAAATTGCAACGAAAAGAAACAGCAATTTTGGGTGTCATCTTCCAGTTGTCGAGTTATCCATGTATTCAATACGACGAGTTTGCAGTTCTGCGAGAAAGTTGCAGATCTTTAATTGCATCGAGAATTTCAGTTTTATTTTTAAAGTTGGAAAATAATTTCTCACCGCCCTGGAGAAAAGCTAGTTTAAAAATTTCCCTCTCTCGAAAAGGCTTTTTATGTTTTGCCAAAACGCATGTTACGACGTAAGATGCTTCACATACCATTTTGGATTGATGTATAAGCTTGCTGTGCGGTTAATTGGTTTTTTAATTTTTTTAATTTTTTTACTTTTTGTTTTCTTAGTTCGGTATTAACAGGGTAATCATTTTCATAAAAATTTTCGTGTAAACTCGAAAAATGCCTCTCATGATTTACTTTCTTGAGCAAGGCAACTGTAACGCGATCGAACTTTATCTTGGATACGTAGTAAAAAAAATAAAGCTCTTCACATTCATTATGGAAATAGATAAGTTTTTTGTCTTTTCCCATTCGTTTTTTATCTGAAATTAAAATTATTAAATTTCTATATTAAACCAAAACTTTACCTATTTTTATTGATATTTTTAACTTAGCAAAACATAAAACATGTATCGCATCTCTCAACTGGCACCCCCGCATAAATGTCAAACCGAAATATTTAAAAAAAAAAAATAGCTATCCGAAATTGTATTAATTGAATAAAATAAATTACAAATTTCAAATTCGAGATTACACAAATATTTCATAAATACGTATAATCAAAACAGAAGGCAAACGTACGTAAATATATTATAAAATTTAAAACTGTTGTTTACTTTATTTTAAAAACACATTAAAATATTTGACAAAAAACTGAATGAAACAGAATGTACAACGAACTTAAAAAAAAAAAAAAAAAAGAATTCCCACACTAGTCGGTGCAGCGTTAATTCTCACACCCAGCTGTTTCTAACGACCGTGACGTCACATGTTTTCGGTCTGCGCGTATACGATGGCTGAAGAAAAAAATCGCGTCGCGGTAAAGTTGATGAAAAGAAAAGTAAAAACAATTTTAGTATGGACGCCGATATTTGCTAAATTTTTAGTATACATTTTAAATTGAAAGATTTATTATTTAAAATGTCTGCGATCGACTGTTAGACTGTTCGCGATCGACCGTTTCCCCACGCCTGCTCTATACGGTACGTACACTTTTATTAATATGTATTTCCTTAATGAAGAACATCGATATTAAACATTTCTGTTCTAGATATATTTATTGAAATACGAATTTAAAAAACGATAATTTTTAATTACAAAAAAAAAAAAACGGGTAAGTAATCGTTTGTGCTGATTATTTTGAAATATACGGCTTTCCGCGCGAAAAATTAAATATTACCAGTAATCGTATCAATAACGGGTGCTAATGGTTGTATTTGAATATTATCTACGTCCTGTTTACTATGTAAACCTTTTTATTTTAAAATTATTATTTTAAATGTAAAAATACACTTTTTATTTATTTTTATTTAAAATTATCTGTTACGTTATGAAAAACCTTATTTACTAGTCTTCGTTAACGTATATACGTTTGAATTCTTTAAAATTTCTATATCAAACTGTTTAAAAGCTATTTTACTTATATCCGCCAGTCGTAAATACCTGGTGGATATATCGTGATTATGAAAAATCCATCTGCTGTACAAGATGCCGCCATGAATCTCTATTGTAGGCCATCCGTATGTATTCTGCGAGAAATTTCCTTACCACGTCTAACTATCTTGTAGGAATTTCCTTCTACTATTCATTCAAGAATTCCCGCTTGAAGTCCGTCTCTGCTCTTATTATACGACCGAAATATGTTCTTCCGATTACTACCGAGGATAATCTTCTGTTTGTCGCTTCAACTTCTTGTCATCTAGTTCATTTTCATGTCCGTCCACGGAATTCTTAACATCCGCCTTCAACGATACATTACCATTTATCTTTTGTCGATCACATTTCCGTAGTGTCAACGTGTCCGCGTCGTCGAGAAACACCGAGAAGACGCCAGACTATTGACTAGTTTTATTTTCACTTTGTTCGATACTACGGCATCAGTCCATACAAGTTTTAAACGCACCATAACGCTTTTCATTATGTTTAATCTATGTCTACTTTCTGCTTCAGAGAGCCTTTTCGATTTTCTACTATCGACCCTAGATATCCGTATTGTTTCACAATTTCCACACCGTTAACATCACGTAAATCCGTGTATAATTATCGTTATGTCTGTTGTCGAAGATCATAATTTTCATCTTATCTTTGTTAATTATTAAACCGTATTTAGTGCTGTATTTTTCCCGACAAATTATAGTTAACGTCATTAAGCTATTTTACTTACGATACCATTATTATTATTATTATTATTATTTCATCTTGAGCTTATACAAGTACTTCAAAATTCTGTGGTTCGTGCTATTGTTGCAGATAGTGAGAACAAGAAAAATACGTTTTTAAATTTGAGCCAACTATATGAAGTAGCTATTTTGGATTTTGTTTTAAAACGTAATCAGTATTTTAATATATTTACACTTGGTGGTATTACAAGAAGTGCCGGGTTAGATAAAGCGCGTCTTCCTCGTTTTAACAAGTACCATACGCGAGCGCAATGTATGTACGCTGGAGCCGTTGCTTACAATTCTATCCCAGAAAGTGTGAAATTATTGCTTAAGAATTATAAAAGGCGACGAAAGCGTTTGGTTCTTTATGTATGTAATAAGTAGTATAATAAAGAACAGTGAAAAATATTGATGTTTTGGCTTTAAATGAGGACATTTTGTCTAACTTTTCAGATGGGTGCTCTTGCAGGTTTTGATTCTGGTACTGGAAGGAATAGTATAATTGTATGATCATATGTATATAACTGTATATATGTATATATATGTATGTATGTGTATATGTGTGTGTATATTCCTTCTTTATAATTTGGTTCACCGAAATTTATTTTATTTTCCTTAGTTCAGTCATTCTATTATAATTTGGTTTTCTTATGTAAATACTCGGTGTATTTGGTATTAATTTTCATGTGTAACTGATTAATAAAGGAGACTGTGCGTATTTGTTTATTTTTTATTTTTTATTTTATGTTTCTATGTCTGTTAGTATACATCAATACTTAGTTAAAATGTAATGATAGTGGATTTTATATAAGATAATGAACTTATAATTGTTTAAAATGTGTGAGCAGATATAGACTGTTTATGGCTGGCAGCGTAGAATGGTATTTAACGATTAAGCTATTTTAATATATTCAAATTCTAAGTGTAACTCAGTGTTAGCGCATTCGTGCGTATAACTGAGACTATAAATATGATTAATATAATACTTTATTCCATTTAATTTACTATTACTAATTTGTTCATACATGATTTTGGAAATTTTGTAAAATATATTGATTGATTGGTTGATTGATTGATTATTATAGAATTAAAGATTAAAGATCTTTGTATATATATATATATATATATATATATATATATATATATATATATATATATATATATATATAATAGGTAGAAACAGTAATGTACGAAGAAGTTAAATCGATTAGAAATTTTTGAAATTGGCGACAGTTACAGATTAATACATTCGTTGTTTAGTTAATCGCTTGATATAGACACCAGCGCAAATATTTGTATAATGACTGTATTAAATCTTCATACAGAAATACCTTAGATTTATAGTTTAGTCCCCGTAATTTACCTTCGTGTGTTTTAAATATATAATAGGATTTGTCGACTTTATTATTTATATATTGCATATGTTTCGTGTGGATTTTTTAAATATATATTTTAATGTATTATCTATGAAATGAAACCTAAATATTTTATGCGATCATTAGAACTAAACATGTGATTATCGGTTTAAATATTATCGTATATTACTTGATCAAAGTTTTTATCTCGATCGGATATTCTCGTAATTTGAGATTTGGTAATTTCAGATTTGAGATTTAAAGCGTTTATCTAGGCTTATTAATAACTTCGTTACGTGGCATTCACTATTATATATTAGAAGTAAATCGTCCGTGTACAAATGTAGGCGCTTACGTGAATGTTGTTAAATTTGAAATGTATATTACATTATAAAATATTCTACAAGACCGGTTCGAGAACTGAACCTTACCTTCCTGTAGATTTCCTGTAGATTACCTGTAGATTACCTGTAGATTACCTGTAGATTACCTGTAGATTACCTGTAGATTACCTGTAAATTACCTGTAGATTACCTGTAGATTACCTGTAGATTTACGTGCCATGTACCGCACTTGGGCCAGAGGCACGAGAAAGGAGAGAACGTAAAGTTAGTGAGAATGAATTGAAAGTTGAACGGATAAACGGGAAGGACGGATTGTTAAATTAGATTATATAAATTCGGAACTTAAGAAAATGTAACAAGTTCTTAGAAGCATCGTGCGTATAGGAAAGAATATTTAAGTTGCCGAGGATAGAACGTTCGAAAATGAATTGCACATATGAGAATGTGGTGTAATGAGGACATTAGAGGTTGAACATAAAGAAGGATTTTTTTTTTCAGGTTATAACTGTGTGAGATATTAGTGTGACCTAGGCACAGACGAGCAAGTACATCATCCGTTCTGTTTGTTGAGTGGGATAGAGTCCGGAGGAATGTTTAATTTCGAACCGATCGAAGATTGTTGATAAGTGAAGGTGAAGACCACCGGATGTTTCATGACTTACGTACGGAGAATTTTATACAGGTGTAGTCAGGAGTGGGAATGGTTGAAGCAATGTTCCATCTTTGACTCTTAATCATTACCTTGTATGTCAACATGCCATACGAGAACTACATGATTGTTAAATGTTATAATCAAATGACCAATTTCTTTATCCAGAGGTTGTAATTTAGGATCATGAAGAACACTGTAATGCTACAAGAAAGTCCGTGCATAGTAAGAACCACTGATCAACGATGATGTTAAAAATATCCATAATCTCCATTTTGATGGCATATAATTCCGCCGATAATACTTAGTAATGGGGTGGAATGAAGAAACGAACTATAGGAAACGAAAGCGCATCCTACTCCAAGAACTGAACCTTGGGAGGGCGACTTCCAAATTATTATTTTTTTTATTTTTTTTTTTTTTTACCAACATCTACGATATGTTTTTGATATTTCTAAATAACTCTACTCTTTGATAAATTATTATCTAGTTTTAGGATTTATTTTATTATTTATTTCACGGCAATTATATTCACGCCTAAGTATGTCTTATAATTTAAAGAGTTGTACCGTTTAATGCATTCAGAAAGCATTCGATAAAATCTAAGAGTCGTATTTACATTGGCGTTAATCTGCATTGCGTTCGACCGAAACGTTGGTGTTAAACCGATGGATAAACAACGGTCGATAAGCGAACGATACTGTATTAATTTCCTGGCAATTCTCACGACGACCTGCAAACAATTATAGACGATCACCGGCGGAGGATGAAGAAATATTGGTTGGAGAGGAAGACTTTGAATGGTGCATAAATTATCAACGACAAAAATATATTTGCATAAGTTATAAACATAAAAGAAAATATAACATGATTTTACGTGTTCCCGAGATGACAAAATTCGAAATATATATATATATATATATATATATATATATATATATATATATGACCATCTGGGAATATATATACTCCCACGATTTGGATGAAATTTTCCTACATACATGTATGGAACATGGTCCGTGCATAGAAATTACGAATTTTGAAAGAGGCACGAGTTTCAAAATTCGTAATTTCTATGCAGGCCGTGTTCGATTATTTAATATATAACGAGTATGTATAAAATTTCTTTCAAATCGTACCGTTTCGAAGATTATCAAGAATTACACGTTTGGAAATTTCTATTTTTTTCGCCGTCTTTTTATCGATACTTATCGTGTACGTTGAAAATGTCAGCTCGATGCAATTTTAACTGTTCGAATGTTGTAAGCTTAGTAAATAAAACATAACATCTCCGGTGCCGTCGCAATTTAAGCCGTCCTATCTTCCGCAGAGATAACTTTTTAATGTGGGAAAAAAATCCGGTCGAAAATTTCCAAAATTAATTTTTAAAAAAACGCACCCCCTTTTATTTTGCGTTTAAATATGTTTTCCGATATATTAAAAAAATCTTTCGAATTTATATTAATCCGTTCAGTCATACATTATAAAATCTTAATATTAAATTATACATTTTATACATATGTTTATGATATACAATACTTTCTTCTTGGGTGAACCGTAAGTAATTCTCCAGATATTTCTATAAATATGTTTAGAATTGGGACATTTCACATCAAGCAGAAAATATAAAATTTTGTTAATATTAAAATTTCATGTCCCGAATAGTGGACATTGTCACTGAAAGGATTAATAAATAGTAAATAAAGATTTGAACATTTGTTTATATATATATATATATATATATATATATATATATATATATATATATATATGTACGTGCATGCCTATGTGTACATAAGAGTTTGTTTTTATGAATATTGGTACACAAGTTCACACACACACACCCGTATGTATGAGTGTTGTTCATTTATTTTTTTTTTAACTTTTTTTTCTACTTTTTAGGAATGAAAGTATGCCACGGTCGTTCATGATTAAGGTTGTACGAGAATCGACGATTGAAGAAAAAAACGAAAATTCCGGAACCGCTTCATCGGGTGGTGAGGAAGACTCCGTTTCAAACAGATCAACGATGGAACAGACGTCTGACGCGTGGCCTCCTAGACACAGCGCTTTTTCCATAGTACCTAGCCATCATCATCTGCATCGTTTTAACCACCACCATCATCACAATCACCACCAACAACAACATCATCACCATCATTCTCATAATAATCGAACAACGTTTAATGATAACGGTGATAACAGTAACGGTTACGTTAACAATAATAATAACAACCACAACGATAGCAATAACGCCGCTACTGGTGCCGGTAACAATATTAACAACCGCAGCAGTAATATCATCAGTAACCCAATATCAGCGGCCGCTGCCGCATTTTTACCGAGCACAGGTAAGGACATAATCGACGTATATATGTATATGTATATATATATTATATACCGTAGAACTTCGTTTATCCATCACCCTCAGGGCCGGGCCCTGTGTCGGATAACAGAAATTCCATTATAAACAAATTACATATATAATACTATAGCAGATTGTAAATCATTTAGGAAAAAAATTTAAAATGTTTAATTGGATAATATTTAGAGTACTGTTTTGTTTTTCTTATTTAGAAATTTAGTATAGTGCAATATAATATAATTACCTAGAAAAACTATATATATATATATATATATGTCAAATTGTTTACATCTTAAAAGATTCGGTAACTTTCTTCCGTTTCTGTGCAGTTTGTGATTTTTTTACGGCAACGTTTCGTATATTTTTAAAAGTAAGATTTGTGTAAAGTTCGTCTCCTCTTGTCTTTCAAATCAATCGATGCACTTTGTTAACATTGTTTCATCTTCCGAACGGCTAATTGCTGAGTTTTCGTTGCATTTTGATTCTTCGTCGTTGTCAATTTCACCATTATTGAACTGCTGAACGTCAGATACAATATCTTTATCAGTCAAAATTTCAAAACCTTCATCTTGTTTATCACACTCTAATCACTTCTTCAGTTGTTAGTGCGTCATTGTTATTGCAAACAGTTCCCGTTGTTTCGTTAGTGGGCAGTGCAGGTTCAGGCCATATAGTTTATTCCATCCATTCCGTAGGTTGAACATTTTGAAGTCGACTCATCTACTGACCGCATTAAAAATTGCTTCTTTAATGTTGTAATTTTCCTAAAAATCTTTAACTGTCGTTGTGCCGTCAGATGACAGCAAACATTTAATGAAAGTTCTTTTGTATACAGACGAGTTGCTGCTACAGTGACGGATAAAGGAGTGACGATTAAAATAAGTTTTAATATATATATATATATATATATATACATTAAGACAAATTTCAGTTTGAAATATGAAAAGTATATTTTTTTCAGAAGATTCTACCAATATGGAAAGTCCGACAGAAATTACAAACTTTTTTCACCAGATTATCTACCCAGCCTTTTTGAAAATTTTGTTAAGAATATTCGAAACTTATTATAGGAAATTTTGCAGCGTAACAAAAAATAAATTACTAACGACAGTTTCTCTTTTGGGCAGTAAGTAAACGAAAATGTTAGTAAGGTAGTAATGAAAATTAGGGGGAAAGTTTTAGTATAAATAAACTTAAATAGAGTTAAACGCTGAAATAATAATTTTTGAACGGATAACGGGACACGTGTAGACTTACAGATATAAGACAGTCGATGCCTTAGCGAGAAGTGAACGAAATAACATAGAACAGATAAAGCTAAATTAGAAGATAATACTACGATTATTAAAGATCGGTTTTTATCAGCAACGGGAATAAATGTATACAATAGAAACACAAGGAAAAATGGCCAACCTATATATGCAAGTCGTTAGGTATCCGTTGGTATTATGTCGACAAGAATATAGCCAGGGACTATGTAAAAATCGTACGCAGACTACGACATCATCGAACCATCGTTTCACCTTATAGGGTGTTCAGTTGTAAATAGGTCGGCTTACAATTATCGTGGTTCACAGAAGGGGGTCAATGATACGGAAGTGTGACGAGTATTGAGCATTATAATTTTTCAAGTATTACTAACATCGGAATATCTGCCCTTAAGTGTTACACAAATAATTTTTTTTCATTTTTATTTTTATTTTATTTGACCGCTGCTACGTCGAGAAGTGCCCGAAAATAATTATTGGATATTCTTTGAAGTTAATCATATCTATATTTCGGACAAATTGACTGACAAACTGCTATTACGGCAATCGAGTCATTGAATCAAGTTTGTTGTAGTGAATTACATGTAAATGTTTGAGGTTGGTGTGTGGAATATTGTGAACATTCAAGAAAGAAATATCGCAGTGTTAAGGGTGTCTGGAGGCAGCGAGCATGGATCTATTTATAATTTAGTCATTAGTCAATAGTAAACGTGGTATGCAATTTTACCGATATAGCTAATATAAAATGTAAAAATACTATTTTTAATTTTTATAAATTTTATATCTAAATTAGTATTTACGCATGTTATATTTCTCAGGTATTGTATATATATTTATATTTTTATATTTTATTTTACGTTTGTTTTATTTTATTTTTTTTGTCGGGTACCATGTAGTGCTGCTTTGGCCGGAAGTAAGAACATAATTGTTGGATACTGTATAGATCGTATCCATATTTCGGTTGAACAACTGTTCATACTGAAATTGGGTCATCGGTTAAAACTTCTTGTAGTGAATTGCAGCTGAAATTTTGAGGTCGGTAAGTATTGTGGATACTGGAGAAATAAATGTCGAATTGTTGAACGCAACGTGCGCACAATGTGGTGGATCTGTTTCATTTATAATGTAGCCACGAGTCGATGCAGTGTGACCAATGTGAAGACGAGATGCGGTTTCTTCCTACTGTGTAAAAAAAAAAAAAAAAAAATCTCCAAAGAAAAGGATTAGAACGGACTAAGGTGTTTTGTTGCAGTAATAACATAAATCACAAAAGGTTTTATTTGTTTCGTATTTGATGTAATCGATTGCATCAAATTCAGATATAGTTTTGTTTGCTAGTTCATTCGGTGGAAAACCTGTATAACTTTGGTTCCGTAATAAGATTATATTAAGAGTAGGATTATGGTATAAAAGATTTCACCTTTTATATCGTAACCGGTTTGGCTCGGAACGTATTAGAAGATTTTTATAATTTTCAGCGAGGATAAATAGCGAAAGATATATTTCTAGTCGGTCGAAAATACCGAGTATCGAGTTGAACGCCGATGACCGTCCTCTGAAACTGCAACACAACCGCAAAGTAGACAAAAAGTTTTGGATACATCGGTGTAGATTTCTAGTACATTTTTTTTATTTTTTTATTTTTTGTAACACACGTTAATGAATCCATCGTCGTCTCCAGTATATATGCAATTCTATCAATTTATAAAAAATGCTCTAGTATAGTCCAAGATATTTAAAATTCGATTAAACTGACCAAAAGATGAAAAATCGGGTCAAAAAACAAAAGAAAAAAAAAGGAAAAAAACTGCTGTTACACTGTACAAGGTCTGCACAGGGTCTGTACGGGGTGTACCTTTTAAATGGTACGTCTTCACGCGAGTTTCGATTAAAAGCCATGATTTCAGTCGGTGCTTCGATATTTTCGAGATCGGCTATAGCTGTATCCGACTTATCTATCCGTTGACAAATTCTACTACGTGCGAGAATATACGTTAAAAATTCGATCTATACGCCGACTAGATAATTCTTTGTTGTGTGTGTGTGTGTGTGTGTTTAGCTAATCGTTGGATAGAAGTTATTTTAAAACGTTTTGTAATTTCGAAACCGTTGTCTCAACCACCTCGAGCTATTCGTTTGACAAGAAATTCGCCGAAAATTCGTTTCAGTTATATACATATATATATATATATATATATATATAATATATATATGTATATTATTATTATTATTTTTTTTTATGTTGTGTTTTTATTTGTAAATAACAACTTTTCTTATCGCCATTTCTCTTTTGTTCTTATTCTTTTACGTTCTTTTTTGCTTTTTAATAATTTCACTAAACTGTTCTTTCTTTTTAAAAGTTTTTCATTTATTTATATTTATTTTTATTTTTTACGAAATTGACCTCGTTACTTTTAAAAACGTAATCACCGTCCGCTATTATTAAAACGTATTCACACAGGTTGTGAGCGTTATTTTATATTATCAGAAATTTTGCACTAAACCGCGTTACACCGAAAATTAGTCGCTGTTTTCTTTCGGAATTATTCGTCTACACGTACTTACATACATACATACATACATATATATATATATACATACAAACACACGCGTATTTTTATATATATATATATTTATAATATATGTATACGTGTGTTGTGACAAAACTTGAAGCTAAGATTTATGTTGTTCCGCTTACTCGTTATTACTATTACCGTTATCGTTTACTAATAATAATATTATTACCTATTATTGTAAAATGCAGTAATCACGATTAGTCAAATCAGACTACATTTCATTAGAATTAATTGTCGGTAAAAAATACGACGAAACTAATTAAAAATTATATTAGGAAAAAAATAAATAAATAAACGATTGCGCATAGGACCGGGTGAATATGCGATTAATATAAATCTCGTAATTTCGAAATAACGTTAAAGGAAAAACATAAATGATATAATACACACATAGCGAACGTATAAAATATTAATCATCTGTAAAGGAAAAATAGTTGATAAAAATATTTAAATAATAATAATAATTTAAATAGTACATAAAATTTTCTAGAAATAAACTAAATTAGCGATAAACGATTAAAACGGACGTCGTGTTATTTATCTTCTTAATATTTACCGCAAACCGACCAACGACATCATTTAGCGGTATTTAGAAGACCATAACAGGGATAGTATAGTACCCGCTGATACACCACACGGGTAACCACGACTTTAGATTAGGTCCGGGGATTTACAATCTATTCGTATCCTTTCTCATTTTTATTACCTTATTCGTACAATTTTTTCAAATAAAACACTCTTCTTTCCTGAGAACTACGTCCTTTATCCTACCTGATCCCGGGGGCTGTATTCAATAATATTATTTTTGAGAATAAGTTTCCGAATAGTTATCATCGATTCGCAAATACTTTAAAAGAAGTTGGCGCATACTCTAACGGTAAACGCGCATTATATAGATACGTCAGATGGATAGGCAACAGCTCTTTCAAGATAGCTGGCGATATCTCATCCATACTCGGAAGCTTCTATATTGACTTGTATAGTTAGTAATTCGTAATTAACCCTCGGTTAGGCGCGCGGCGTATACGCCAATTATTATATATATTTACGTATCAAGGTTGCACGTCAGTCTAACCTCTAACCGTAGTCTTAGGAATGTGATGACTAAATATGGTATTTTTTGAAAGTTATAAAGTTATTTAATGATTAGTCTCGTGCAAACTGTTTAGGCGTATACAGTGCGCCGACCATTTATGTAATTATTTAATGTCGTATATCACGCTTTGCGTTGGTTTAACCTCTTTCAGAAATATTTAGAATGTATTTGTGGAACGTTAGTTTATTCTTGTTACTGTTTAAACAATAGGCCGGGTCAAAATTTGATTTTGCAAATATAATACACCGCATAACCTCTGTAAATATCTTAATAGTAATGGAAACAGCCAGAAGGGCCTTATAAACATGAGAATACGCCGAGTGATATAGTGAAAAGGCTAGTTCAAATTATAAAAGGTTCAAGAAGGAATGTGACAGTGGATAATTGGTATGTCCACTAGCGTATCGAATTATAAATTAATCCTAGTGGGCGCTGTAGAAAAAAAAAAAAAAAGAAAAGAAATTTCAGCGGAATTTCTGCGTAATATATCTAAAAAACCTACAACAACCATCTTTGGTTTCCAGGATAAAATGACGTTAGTATCGTTAAACAAAAAAATAGGTCCGTTATTTTACTATCGATAACGCACTTACTGGATGATAAATCCGCTGCGGAAGATGGCGAGCCTGAAATAATTACATTTTATAATATGACAAAAGGAGCCGTTGATTCGGCTGATCAAAAATGCAGCCAGTATTCTTGTTCCAGGAGAACAAAAGACCTATGGCTTTATTTTTTGCGTTATTGAACATTGCTAGAATCAATAGCCATATTCTTTATTGTTGGACTAAAAAAAAAAAAAAAATGAATTTCAATAACCCAGAAAATAAAAAATCTATCGCTCACATTAGTAAAGGGACTCGTGTACAGGAGCGAAGTAGTTTGACAAATTTATGCTCCAAGCTAAGAACTGTGATGGCGAAATATTCTGAAACAAATCGGAGCGGAATAAATGTAGAAGATAATTCTGCAACAAGTAGAAATCGTTCTTACATCGATGGTCGTGCTAAATTACACTACTATTAGATGTTAAAAATGTAGAACATTTTTCCAACTACAAATTGTTAACGAATAACACTATTTATATAACTATCGATGAAGAAGGTCTGCTCGATAGTTATAATGTTTTGTAAAAGACGGTTTGACTTTTATAGATCCATCCAACCTAACCTCCCTTCCACATCCATTCTCGCTCTTACGCCTCTTAAAAATCTCTCAGCTCGACTTTTCTTTTCAATCCTGGTCAGACTTCGTTCCAACCACAATTGCCTTCCTAGCCATTTGTACTCTATCAATCTCGTTCCATTAACAGTGCACACAATGGGTAATTTTGGTTATTAGACTTAAGCCCAATTATTGAAAAAAAAAAATATATATATATATATATATATAAAACTATCGATAAATAAAAATGAATAAAGCGCGCCTAATTGAGGGTTAAGGGAACTTGTTTTGTAGCGGCAGCTTCCTTATGTTTCAATGCGATCCTATCTGATGCATTCATCCACCAGTCCTTGTCAATCTTTTTAATGTCGTTTTACCTCCGTGGTCGTTGTCGACCCCTTTACCTTTTCTTTGTTGGATGCCACGTAGTTGTTCTGACCGTCCGTCTGTTATAATTGGATCTAGCTATGTGACCTGCCCATCTCCATTTGATTTTTAAAATTTTTCGGGCAGTGTCCTTTACTTTATATATATATATATATATACATTAACTATACATATTGAACAGTGTCGTAAATATTTCCTAAAATTTGTCTCCCAAACGCAAAAAGACGTATACGAATTTTAAATTTAAACGGCAACCATAGTAATTTTTTGAAATATTTAATGAATTTTAAAATGTAAATTGTACTGCGTATAAAAGCGTGCCTATTTTACTTGTGCATCATTTATTGCGCTAATAATGCTGATGTGAAGGGCAAAAAAGCAACGATGGAGTTCAGACGCTAGACTATTTTATAGTATGTTTAAATTTCAAACGAAATTCTACGGAAACACGAGCGTAATACGCGTAATACTTTATAGGTTTCACAATAAGAATATTTCGAATATTTTACTATGTTTTCTTCTTCTTCGCATTAACATGCGACATATTGCAATCCCGCGTGCTAAAATTTATCGAATGCCTGGCTTATGTCTAGGAATGTCGCATATTTTTCTTTCCTCGAGATAATTTTCTATTTTGCGTGTTATTCTTATGCGCCGGCTATATGGTATGGTGGAAGTGTTTCTATCTAAATACGTCGATAACTTTATGAACACCAATTTAATAAAAATATATAAAAAAAATATATAAAAAAAAATATATAAAAAAAAATATATAAAGATTTCTCTTATTTAAGATTAATCCGTTTAATTGCTCTTTTTTTTTTACTTTTTTTTTTAATCTTCCGTGTCATGTACTGCTACAAAGGCTAAAAGCACGGAGTCTATTATTCCCTGTTTGTTACTTTAAAGATGCGAAGTTAATTTAATGCGAACGAGGAAAGTTTTGAGAGTATTTTCATTTTTAGAGGTAAAAGTATTTCATTAAGTGTGCGATAGGAAACTAGAACGAATAGAATTATACAGAGAACAGCGGATTAAGATATGAGCTATTTTGAACATTACCGATTGAACAAGTAGGATTTTGGATAGAATATAAGAATGAGATGTTAAACGAGTATTGTGCGGGACACGGAACAGCTCACATCCTGACTTGTGCGATGAACGAATATTCCGAATACCACTTTATCGACTGACTATTGCTCGTTCGTTTAATTTATGAAACACGCAGCGACGCATATCCGAACATGTTGCTGGAAGTAATAATTCTGCAGGAGACACGAAGGCGACTTCTTTAGCAGTTCGATGTGCATCTTCATTCTTTACATATATGTTCAGAAATCCAAAGTACACGAGTTATTTGCTTGTTGATTGTTGAATTAATTTTCACAGCCGATGGGTGCACGCATCCGAAATTTTCTTTCGGCCGTTTGATCGAATACAACGAATCTGTTATAATTTCCTGCTCATTTTTAGAAGATGCAATTAATATAGCCTGCAGAATTGCAAATAGTTCACATAATAGGACGCTATAGTACGATGGAAGTCGGGTAATGGACTATCATTATATACGACATTACAGCCACAGCGATCTACATTTTTTTTTTTTTTTTTTTATCCGTCTGTATAGTATTTTTACATGTGGTGCTGTATAAGGAATTTATTGATTTTCCGCTTAGGTTTCGATTTTCGGAGCAGTATACTGCAAAATCTTGGAACGACAAGGTTTGCGCCTTCCAAGGAGGTACAAGTAACGCCGGTTTTACTTTGTGCGAATGATTTGTATTCATATGCGGTAATTTTAAATCTTTCACGATGTCTCGGCTAATTTTAATGGTAGTTGATTCAAAACTAAGTAAACGTGTGTAAAATTTCAAGCTGTGACATAGTGGTGATGTAAATCTAGGGATAATTCATTTGCTTCATAGTACAGTTGGAAAATCGGCTTTGTAGGGAAAGCTCGGTAAGCGTATTCATTATTAATATTATCATTTTTTTTTTTTTATAAATATATTCGTTAGTCATTATCGTTTATATTTCAGTTTTTTTTTTTCCACTGGTAATTCGGGAAAGCGTACGCACGCGTAAATACTATCGTACGCGATTAATCGGGTCAACCGGTTAAAAGGAAAAAAAAATTTTGAGAAAAAAAAAAAGAGAAACAGTAATTTTTGATTGAAAGAAAAAAAGATCTTTGGAAAAAAAAGAAACGGCGCAAAAAATAAAATATTTTTTTTTTAATCAGAAGGAAAACCTTCGTTCGCTCAAACTTATCAGGCGAACGGTCTTTTTGAAACGTTACATAGCGTCGATTGTTAGAAATTATTATTTTTTTTTTCGTTTTCTACTATTTTAAACGAATTCTTTTTCTTTTTTTTTTTTTAGTTTGTTTTATTTTTTTTTCTGGTTTTAAATTTTTGCCGTTCATTTTTACTTTCTTCGGCGTTTATCTGCGCATTCTGACGATAACAATGGTCATCGGCGACTGACCGTCTGTGTAATATCCAAAAGAATAACCGACTATGTGAAAATGTAGAAAAATAATCGCGTTCGTGACAAAGAAACGAATAATAATAATAATTATTATTATTATTGTTATTATCGATAACAGAATTTAAACGAAATTCGGAAAAAAAATTAAAATTATGAGAAAAAATTGAAACAAAATTAGCATAAAAAGAACACAAAATCAAGAAGAAAATTAAAACAAACTTTCGAAAAACACGAAATCGAAATTACGAAAAGAATTAAAACGAAATTCGCGGGAAAAAAATAAAATAAAACAAAACTAGGCGAGAAATTAGAACCGCATTTTAGAATAAAATTAGGTGAAAAATTCGAACGATATTAGGATAACATTAAAACAAGATTAAGAAACAAATTTTGAAAAAATATACGAAAAAAAAAAAAAAATTAAAACAAAAATTATAAAACAATTAAAACAGAATTAGGAAAATTATTGAAACAAAATTAGAAATAAAATCAAAACAAAATTAGGATGATGATGATGATGATGATCCATTTACGAGGTCAGAGACGCACGGAAGCTATAATTTTTGAAACAGGCCGGTTGCACGTAGGAATGCTGCTGTGCTGCGTTTGGCTGCAAAGATTGTTGTAATGCAGATAGAAGATCATATCGGATATGTCCTTGTACTCAGTGTAGCAGAAGGTGTTCTGTTGTTAATTTAACGCTGCTACAGAAACAGATCGGCGGTGATTCTCTTCCGATCAAGTGACCGCGAGTGAGAGTCGAAATTTCGTAATTTCCGTATATATACTATTAGTTAATTTCATTTCACAAGAGGCGTTGAGTGTCACAGTGCTACCAGCAACTCAAACGTCATAGTGTGGCATGAATACCGTTAATACAGAATTTTCTAGTGTGTCCATTCCTCGAAGCGTATGAAAATTGCGTATTTATACGAATTTTATAATTACTTAATTCGGTCAATATTCACTTCTGGTTTCCGGTTTCACTGGCACTCGTACAAATAGAATCGGTTAATATATTCGTTATTATTATTCATTTTCATTGCATTTTTATTTTTGAACTTTATTTTTAATTTGTTTTTGTTTTTTTGTTTTTTAAATTCGATTTAAATATATCGATTCCTTCATCTTCTAATCTACACTCGCGCGTCATTTCCCTTTGTTCTTACACGACATAATATATGATAATCGGACAAAAAAAACAAATGAAAAGCGCGGTAATTTAAAAAATTATAAATTTAATTATATAACGAATAATATCATTTATAAATTAATGGAAACGAAAGCAAATTATAACGTTATGCGAATAATTTCATCTTGTATTATTTACCAGTTTATATTATTAGTTACTTTCAATAAATGGAGTTTGTTCCGTTTATTAAATTAAATATTATTATAACTTTTTAATATCAAATATACGCGTTTTACATTTTACATTTTTTAAGAAAAAGAAAAATGTATTTTATCAAATTATAAAATGTGTACACACAAATATTTACATAGTAGAGTTCCGGCATGAGCCTCACCTCGACCGCAGTATTAAAATTAAAATAACAAAACACTATGGTTTAAACGTAAGTTAAGCGGGGGAAAATTTATAAAACCCAAAAACAAATAAAAAAAAAATACATACATATATATACATAAATATACGTACAAATATATACGTACATGCATACACATATACACATATAACTTAAAACGATACAAAGGTAAAAATTGTAACAACACACATAAAAGTTAAAACAAAACAAAAATAAATAAAAAATTAAAAATAAAAAAAAATAAATAAATAAATAAATTACATTTTACAACATACGATACGTTGTATTATTGCGTGAAACCATGTTAATGAGAACGTTAGTGAAAAAACAACATAAAGTAAACATTTAAAACGATAGAGGCAAACGAAATGCACGCGACACGTGCTTTATCGTTTGTATCATCGACTACTTAATATACCCGCGATATAAAATCGAAATTTCGTACAAAATACAAAAAAGTTTCAACCTTTCATATCTGTTACACACTGATTCATTATCAGTCTGTTAAATATGCATATATAATGCTTATATACATATAGATAGATAAATAGAAAGTGCTAGTTTTATTGATGTCGATAATCTCGAAAGCACATGCGAACGACTTTCTTTCTTGATCGTTGTTGTCTGTGCTTATTTACACAAAAAATTGACGTCACTTATTGTCGCATTTTAAATCTCATTTCTTATGAAGTGTAGTTTTTCAATAGTTACGGACTTGTGCGCTTACGACGCGCCTAATGCAAAAAAAAGTTTGTGGTCGAATTCAATCGCGAAAGGGTTACTACAAAAATATACCAGACCGACGAAATTGATGGCGAATATGTGGTTTTCATCGATATATATATATATATATATATATATATATATAAATAATAAAAAAATGTAAGCTATTGCTATGTGCGCGGCAACAGAAAGTGCCCTACACATAAGTAATGATTTTAAACACAGGATTACCTCTGCGGCTATCGTAAGTGGTTAACGATTAATAAAATGTTTTCTGTTATTGCCAGTAACGAAAGTAGCAGCAGTAATACATAAAGTCTACTATTATTTTTATTGGGAAAATTATTTTCCTTATTCTACCATTGACACCATTGTAATAAAAAAATAAAACCATTTCCACACATATTTAACCTTTGTTCATTTGTTAGAACATTTTATTCGCCGTTGCGTCCTATCTTCTGCAATTCAGAAAACAAATGCAGAAGGTTCAAATGGACTCAGTAGGCATTCGGATATATATATATATATATCGATAAGCATTTGTCTATCTTGGTTCAAGGGTTTCCCCAACGTCTTGCACCCACTGAAAAACCGACGATATTAATATTGATCGAAATACAAAAACACTCTAGACATAGTTTTAACTAGCGTGTAAAGTCTTTTCGATCGTACTTTTCATCTATTAGCGTCGGATCATTAAAATAATTACGTCCTGAGTACGTCGCAAACGCGTCAGTAGAACGTCGCAAGAACGTCAAATGCACCTCATTCGGACGTTGTGAACACGTCACAGTCACGTCGTACACACAAGCACACTGTTATTATAGCGACGAAAGTAATTAGCGCTAGACGTAAGTTTTCGCGTTCAATAGTTATGTCTACTAGTACTACCAGGCCAGTGTCTTTTTTTGACGGAAAATTGTGTTTGTTTTTTTTTTTGGTCTATTTGCAAGGGCTCTACTAAACCGCGACCAATAAGTTTATTATTAAAGAATTGGCTATTCTCAGTATTAAAAGCGATTACGCGTTACGTGTACGATATTTCGCTAATCGATAAAAATCTTCGATTATATCCACGGATTATCGTGGAAAAGCACTGCTTACGACGAAATTTATAAAGATTTACGACGGAATCGTCCTGTTCGTCTGTTTCTAGCGAAAGGAATGGAAAAATAATAGACGGTTGGAAATTTTTCTGTCGACGTATACATCGGTGGTCGAAGTTCGGAATTCAGAAGATCACTATTTAAAAATTTTACATTCGCTCTACCGCGGTATATTTTATCGACGATAAGCTGCGTCATGGTCACGATCGATTTATTTAGCAAAATGCTACGATACGCATGTACGGCCGATTAAACTTTCTTCGTAAACGGTACCGGTTGAATAAAATTTTCGAAGCGGATTATCCGAACTAGTCCATAAATTAGACTTCGTCGCAACACGACTTCGCACTAGTTGTACTTCGTCGTCGGATAAAGAAGAATAATTTTTAATATTGCAAGATGCGTAAATTGATATTGTTTACATATTCCCGTTAATTACGATTAGGAATAAAAAAATATTTTTTTTGCCTAAAATCGTCCTTGCAACGGTAAATTTAGTGCCTATTCGCTTAAGTTCGATCTTTCCAACGGTCTAGGTCTTTTGCTAGTCCATCCTGTTGATGATATTGAACATTTCACGTTTACTCGACCCTTGTGTTCAGGTTTACGCCCTAAGTATAATAATATTTCAAATGAGCTCTTCCCTTACCTCTTACTAGAAATAATATCCGTCAACTACTTGCAATATAAGGAATCGTCTATGTATAGGTCAAGAGTGGTAACTAATTTATATTTATAAACTGTTTAAATATTCAAGAAAACTAATTCGAATGCGAATCGTCGCCTTTCAGCGTTGTTCCGCCGTTTTTGCAAATAAATATATCATATTCGGACAATCGCTCCTATTAAAATACGATATTCCTTTTAAATACGATACTCCTCGCGCGTTTTATAACTACGTAATTAATCATCGATGCAATGTATCCATACATTATCCGAGTATAGAGCGTTTCTGATCCAGTTGCTACTGCTGCTGTTGTTATTGTCGTAGATCCATCGAGCCTCTGTTAATAATTTATCCGCGTCTCGAACAAAACGAAGGCTGCTGTTGCGACAATGTTTCGGTTGAATAGAATTGATGGTTAGATAATTGCATTACCGAGAGAGCTGCGTTGAAAAAAATTTCTTTCGTGAAAACGAGTAAACGAACGAAAACATCTTTGTGAGACGAAAACAAAAAAAAAAAAAAAAAAAATGTGAAAACTATACAAAGCGGACCGTTAAAAATCAAAACGTGCTTAATATTTAAAAATGAACGTTAGCGATAATTATTTAACTAGCTATAGTAAATTATGTTCTAGTCCTGCGATGATTTATATATTTCGTTAATTTTCAATCTAACGTTTAAAAAAGTTAGCCGACATTTTCGATACACCGTCTTTTAACGAAGGCAGTGTCAATTGCTGGTGCATTTTCATTATATTACAATAAATAGGAGTATTTAGTGTACCAACTGAAGCCTGTTGTAGCTACTGGACAGACATACGTTAATATGCTGGTCTAACGAGCGATTTATGTATTATTAATTTATTATCGACATTTAGGAAAGATATCTTAAACAAATTACGAATGATTGCTCGATGTGTTTTAATTGACGCGTAATCTAAATGCTCGTTAAAAGTCGACCTTTTATCTAAAATAACTCCTAAATATTTTATTCCGACCATTCTATTAGATCGTTCATCGTTAAAAATGTGAGACGTTTTTAAATGTAATCTCTCTATAAAGCGTTCGAAGCGATTATTAAAAAAATAAATTATGTAACCTCTATCGCAACCTCGAGACAAGAGCATTCTCACTAATTGCGGGGATAAAGTTTTGACGTTTGTTCGAGGTTAAATAATGTCAAATATTGTTCGCAACGAACGAGAGAGAGGGCATCGCATAAAGCTGCGATATTATCCTCGGATGATGTTTATGACGATGATATTTGAAATGCTGTTTGTAGAAAATTCCTCCGCAGTATATTTCCGATAATATTTCGTGTACACTCTTCGACTATCCCGCGCAATTTACGTCGTAGTCTAAATCCAATCGGAAAACGGGTACGTTGTTTATTATCGTTTGTTTTTTTTTTTCGCGCGATTTTTTTTTTAGGAAATAATTCAGACGATCTAATAAGATGTGAATCGTCTTTTATACATCTTGAGACATTTCCTCATCATCCGTAGTAATATTGCGAATAACGAACACTATGCTTCGTTTTACAATCGAGTATGTAATCATATAAATTAGGCGAATAAACAGGATGAATCTGTACATAACTACTTCAACGTAACGATTATTAATACGCGATCGACTGTCACATCTTGATCGATTAGCAATTTCTCAAAAAAAACGTCTCCGCAACAGGATTAATAATTATAACAGTCGAAAGGCGAAGAAATAATACGTAGAACAAACGTTGCGTATAGAGCGAATCGAAACATGTTGCCGTTTA
Source organism: Coronaproctus castanopsis (assembly GCA_032883995.1). Classification (NCBI taxonomy): domain Eukaryota; kingdom Metazoa; phylum Arthropoda; class Insecta; order Hemiptera; family Monophlebidae; genus Coronaproctus; species Coronaproctus castanopsis. The sequence continues at coordinate 75,166,844 of CM065054.1, read as the reverse complement.
TTTTCCGCAAGTAGACGTCAACGTTGAAATCACATAAGACATTATCAATCGGCAGACATCATCTAGCTCCGTTTATCACGCTGCTCGATAAAATTAATTTAATAAATATTTATACGAATAAATACGCAATTTCGGTAAAAATTAACTATTTTTTCCGGTATTACTTGTTAATTTCCGATTTTTAAGACCGTAAAATATGACACGAGTTTAAATTTTTACTCATTCAGTCGTTATATCCATCATCCCTTATACCACAAATTGGGTTTGAAACCGGTGCGATTTTCCGAGTAAAGTGTTACGACTCCGGTCGCAGAATCGCGCGTTTGGATAAGTCGCTTACGGAGATTTTAACGCATATACATATATATATATATATATATATATATATATATATATATATATATATACATACCCCTGTGTTCAACCTCCGCGCACTATTTAAGGGTTGAAAATCGGCCGAAAATCGGATCTAAAGGTATTCAACTTTTTTCCACCTCATCATAGAGCGGAAAATTTTACTTATATATACACCGATTCTCTATATAGAAAAATTTCGCTTCGAGTGTTAAGTGATTTTACGTGTATTCTTTTTTCACAGTAACTTTTCCAATACCGTTTAAAAGTATCCTATAGAGGTCGGTAACCGTACACGGTGAAAGATTTTAAAAAATCCGGTCGTCAGCGCAGGCGTTTTGTTTTATAATCTGACTTATACTTTTTCCTCGGCAACATGTAATCGAAGAAACCTCTAATCATTTATCTTCTCGTCTATTCTATACTGCCCTTCACTCCATCCCTCACGACCGCCATATATTCATCGGTCCTTCAACTATAATCCTGAATTATACAAATCCTTTCCTCTTTTAACCTCATCCACTACATCTAACTAATCATCAGTGCCGTAATAGTCTCGGTAATTATACACACACACACACACACACCCCTCCCTAAAAGAAAAGAAAATAAATTAATACATCGTTTACTAGTAATTAATAATTAACGAACGAAATTATTATTATTTAAAACCGATCGCTATCTTCTTCAAGCGTTACAAACTTATCGACGCCGTGGACGTTTTACAGACGTTTTATCATCATCTACACTATACGAACGACCGTAATTCTAAACTGGTACGGACCATGTAGTAAAATATCTTCACCTTGGCTGTTTGTTCCTCGTCTTTTCAATACGGTATATCATCATCGATTCTCTGTGTTTTCAGTTTCATCTGTCAACAACACTAGTTTTCTTCTATCTTCAAAGCTCCGGAACGTATTAACTTTGCTTCTGAACCGGCTCCTCTATTCGTAGTGTCTTCTTCCGTGACGACGTTAATTTACTCTGGGCCTTTCTTAACTACCCGGAATCGGGCAACTTGCGTTCTAGTTATCGAAGTATCCGGTAATTCTTCTCGTTAAGCGTTCGCCGTCTCCATTCTTTTTAAGTCACCCGTCGTAATAGCTTAATCTTCTCTTTTTTTTCTTCATTCCGATTATACCCACTTGTATTTCCTCCCGATCACATCTCGGTGGTCCTAGAATTTTGTGCATTATTTTCCTTTCCTTCATTTTGATTTGTTCCAACTCTTTACTTACATTTATCGCTAAGAATCCTTCCGGGTTTAATCGCCGCATTATAATACTTGATACTCGGTGATCGTACACCTTGCATACTTCCCTGCTTCGATTCAATTATTTATTTATTAATTTTTTTAACTAGATTCTTTCGAACTTTTATCTCTCTCGTTTCAAATATCTTAATACTGCAATAGAGATAAATTCCGAGCAGCACCTTATAACAAAGAAACCGAACGTCGAATTTTAATTAATTTCTGTCCTTTTGAAGTTACCGCTAGATCGATAACACTATATATATATATATATATATATATATATATATATATATATATATATATATATATAGCGGCGGTAATAATAATAATACCAGTTGTAACGGTATCAATTCTAGTTGTAACGATAGTAGCAGATATTATATCACGTTAGTACAATAGTAGTTGTAATATTAATTTTGAAAAGGCAAATTTTCCGTATTACGATTTTGCACAATGATTGTCGTCAAAATAATTTCGTCGGTCATTTCTCTTCACTATGCCGCCGAATTTATTGCGCACATTCCGCGCATAAAAGCGAAGGATACGAAATTATTCGAGTTGATCTCGAAATGTACAAAAAGCTATTATGCGAGGTTCTAGACGAAAAACTACTATTTCAATGACTAAACGAGGAATTAACGAACAAATACAGGTGTACCACTAGCATCTATTCTATACAATATACACATACACAGCGTACGCATATATATATATATATATATATATATATATATATATATATATATATATATATATATTATATGTCGAATGGAAAAAGGGGTAAACTGTAACTCCAAAACATCTTTGCAGCATTACCCCGTCGAAAATATTCTATCGCCTTCTTGTCTCGTTGTTGTTGTTATCGCTATCGTTCTTCCCTTTGAGAAAGCTCATTAATGCACGTTTTCGAGCGTAAAACTAAAGAGAAGTGAACGATTTTCTATCAATATCAAATTCTCGGAGTTTAATTGTTTCTTTGTCAGCGTCAGTTTTAATTGGTTATTCAGAATATTTTTCGAGACTTCGAGACTTCGAGAGAAAATTTTATGTATGTATAGATTTATATAGTGATAATACGAAATAAGATTTATATCATTGCAGTAAAGTGCAAATATTAACACATAAAATAGTTACACCTCCTGTATGTTATAGAAAGAAGTGAAAATAAATGAAAAACTACAAATAAAATACTAGCGAGAATTCGGTAATAAATTATATATAAATGTATACGAACGCAGGAGGAGAACCCCGTGTGTTTGACACATTTACTCCGCGACAAATTCGAGAAAAGAACAAAGACGTACATCTAGAACTTTAAAAAGTGCAAAAATGAGAAACCGTGGGACAAGTTGTGGTATACAGTTGAAAAAATACCAATAACACGGTGGAAAATCGAAACCATTTCCCCAAGCGGAGCATTATAATGTTTTTATTTTCCTTTTTTTATTTACAATCTGCGCATAATAAGTAAACGTTATGAAGGAACAGGGACGAATCAGATACTTGTTGATGGTACACTGATCACAAATTAGAGCATATCTAGAAGAAATGCGAAGAAGAGTAAGAAGAAGTCTCTTGGCCAGCTTCTCTTCGACCGACGCGATGAAGCGAGCGTCACATATTACGATTTGTCAGTTGTAGAATAGCCGAATTAGCGGCATTAGTCCGCTGAAAAAGAGCTGGTATCTTTTTCTTTGGCTACTTCTGAAACAGTTGAGTTCGATGTCGCAGGTACAAATAGTTTTTTTTTTTTTTTTTTTTACTGAGTTGTACAATTATAGTTCGTTCTCAACCGATAGCCTGAAAAAACCAATTGAGCGGACCATATCGCTTTCGCGCATCCTTAATTTTATTAGTAAACTCCAGGTAAGTTATTTATCAGCGCACAAATCAAGATATTTAACGTGGTTAACTCGGAGGATGGATATCACATCTAGAACGGCGTCAGTCTTTTACGCTTGATTCTGGTTAACTAAGGATGAATCAGAACTAAATCGTTCTGAAATTTATTAGACACAATAACCGGATCAGAATCGGAGGAGAGAATGTATGCGTCATCATCAAAAGTGCATAACACTGTATTTTTATTAGCCGGTACATCTGCAGTTACTATACAAGGAGAGACCAATAATACTTCTATGTGGAACTCCTGCTTGAATAGCATAGATTTTCTTCGAGCTGCTTTCGCCATATTTGACACAGAAAAAAAACCTATCTTGTAGGTATTATTTCAGAGTTAAATAGTATTATGACTTCAGTTTGAAAATGAGGCCACCAGACGCGATCGAAGGCGTGTGAAACAACGAGAAAAAACAGCTGAACAATGTTGTTTCCGCTATGGCTCTGTAGAGATATTGTCAATAACACGGTGGTATTGTATAGTTGAATAATTATGGCGGAATCCCAATTTAATTGGAATTACGTCCTTCTTTTCTAAGGATGGATATATTCTACTTAGTAGAATTTTTTCGAAATTTTTACTAACAACGGGAAGTAGGCCGATCGGGGTCTATATGAAATATATAGGTGGTTTATTAGGTTTTAATAACGTTTTGATTATTGAAAATTTCCATAATAAAGGATAATAATTAAAACGAAGCATTGTACTATGTAAGTGAACAATAAAACTACTTTATTATCGTTGCAGGATCTCCGTTGTAATAAGGGTAACTCCTGGTGCCTTTCTTTTTAAGGTAATTTCATTATTATTCCTTTTGTTTCAGCTGGTGAGACATGTTTAGGTGGCTTTAGATACAGGTAGTGGACAATTCAAATATCGAAGGATCCTATTTACGTGGCTGTAGTCGACAATATCGCTGTCTATCTGGAAGATAGCTGTAAGGTGTTTTGCAAACGCTTATGATTTTTTTGGTCGGTAATTATTACCATCGTCTTGAAGGATCTCGGAGCTTTATGGAGAAGATTTTCCTACTTGCTTGCCATAGTGAGCCATCTTGTTTAGATAATGAATTAGTGAACTTGATGAAGGATGCGATATTTTTGAATTTCGGAATTTAATATTCCGTTTAATCGGTCCCATCTCGATTTATCTGAGAGGAGCCTTTTTCCCTATAGATCTTGTCCTTCTTTTCCGGGTAATTAACTCTCTGATATAAATTCGGATATAGTGTTCGCTATTTGACGTGCCTGTTTTTAATGAAGAACAATTCTAAACAGCTTGTTGTATTTGCAATGTAATTCTGTTTACTGCTTCATCAAGATTATTGCAAGTTTTAAGAGGAATTTTTAAGTATACTTTTTTTTTTTTCATTTAATAGTTTTCGGGATTTATAGCTATTAATAGGTGAATTATGTAATCTACCCGGTGGTAAAAATGAGGGAGCAGTATCGTTTAATATAAAAGCAATACAGGGCTACGATCCGATGAGAGGTCATGTAGTACTTGAGCCAAACCTGCCAGAGTAAACGTTTAGAGGCAATAAATATATCAAGTACGTAAGGGAATTTAGCCGGTCGATATGTGGGTTCGTTGGCGGAGATAATTTCATACATATTAGTGACGGAATTTAATACTACACTTCCGCGTGGATTTTTGCTCTGCAGCCCCACTGAAAGTGTTTTAACGTTATAATCGCCACCCGCAATAAATCTAGGACATTTAAATTTAAAAAAAGATGACAACATTTCATTAACTTTCTAATTAGAAGGGCAGTACACATCAGTTCTAAGGACACACCTTTCACTTATTGTCGTGTCATTTGCAAAAAAACTGATTAATAGTTCTCAACTAGCCGCGCTGTTAGTGCAACAGTAAGGCGGATTACACCACGAAGCGCGTAATGATATTGCGTGTAACCTATCAGCATGTTTGGAATATTCAGTTTGCCTCAGTTGTCTAAATAGTGATTTAGTTGTTTCAAATTAACCCGTTCATTCACCATGTCCACTATATGGTACATGAAATTTTAATACTAGCAAAATTATATATTTTCTGGTTGACGATGAAGTGTCTCAATATTAATTATATTTATCTAAAAAAAATTGAAAATAATGTGGACAACATTGTATAATGAACAGTCTGTATCAAATTTATCAGTTACTGTCAAAATTTCATGTGTGACTGAAAGGGTTAAATAAATCGAAACTGTTGCACAAAGTGCAACGCGCGATCGATTATTTGAGTATATTCTATTGTTACGGTAAATATATTTTTATTAGTAAATGATAAATTTCTTTTGTTACATTTATCTTTAAATATAGTTTTTATTATCATAATAATTCGATTCGTTAAAAAAAAAAAATGCGTAAGTTAACATTAGGGAATTTATATCTTGGGTCATAATGCGGTTTTCATATTTAGGATATCATCATCCGATAAATGGAACAAATTTTAAAATGAAGACGGCGTATTGATATGTTTGAATTGTGTAACGGCAATATTCATTTATCGGATTTATCTGACTCTGGAGAAAAAAAAAACTGTCGACACAGATTCTGTAGAACCACCGCTTAAAAAAAAAAAAAAAAAAAAAAAAAAAAAAAAAATGGAAATAAGTGATTTATGGTGGTGGGAAACGAATATATCGGAGAGTAGTGATTTTATTAATTATGAACCGAACAAAATATAACACCGATAATCATTAAATTTTTTTATTGCGAAGCTTTTCAACAGTAACGTCATTGTTTTATAAATAAAATTTATTGTAAATAAATCTAAAATTGAAATTACGTCTGGCTAGTGAAATATGTATATCAAATTTTATGTTGTCGTTATATAAACATTTCTGGTAATTCATATTTTTAATATTTATTCGTGCGTGCTTGAAAATGACGTAATTGTCGAAAAACTTCGCAATAAAAAACTTTTAGTGATTATTGGTGTTATATTTTGTTTAGTTTATGATATATATATATATATATATATATATATATATATATATATATATATATATATATAAAATATAAATCGTTTAATTTATACTAGTCGCCTTAAAAAAAAGAAAAAGAAAAAAAAGAAATACGTCCGCCGAATATATTCGAGGTAACCTTTTAATCTCGGCAGTCGTAGTAGTCCCTCGTAACTAATAAAAATAATTAACTCGATAAAACGGCTTCGTGACGTCATCGAAAATTAATTATCTCATCGTAGATGTCGGACCGAATTGACGCTGTAATGTAATAAATCGTATGAAAATAATCGATTAATCGTCGAAAATTTAAAATAATACCGGTCGACAAGTAACGACCAACAAGCCAATCGATACTCTAAATTCGTACGTTCTAAACGACTTGTCGACAATTTAAAAACGTATTTCGGTCGAATTATCGAATAATTTCGCAGTAAATCGTTAACTAATCCGTTCTTGTTAGATTTTCGTTAACGATTATTTTTTACGTCGCGTTTGTTTCAGAGACGGAACCTCATTTGAGAGCGTTCGGCGCGCCATTTTTCGTTCCTCTAGGTCCGTATATGTGGCCGTCACCGAGTTTCCAAGGACTTTTTCTACCTTACTCGCCATTATTGCCAGCGGCTCCGTCCATTGAGCAACGAGCGCACCAACTAGCCAGTATGATCGGTAATTGCAGTAGTACGCCGGCTGAAGACGTCGTAGACCACGGTATTAATAATAATTTCATCGATATACTTCTATTACACGTACATGCATACACGTACATAATATATATATATCAAATAACATTCAGAAAAATGGTTAGTGGTCATACTGAGACACTAGTAGCGCAACAGATGCGTAGCTTTAATCCTTCCGGCATGTCTTATGCAAAAGCAGCGAGAGAAGAGAAAATTTTAAACAAATTTATCATCGTACTAACGTTATCGAAAATAGCGAATGCAGTACCGAATACAATGCCGAATGTGATCTCTATCAGCGTTACAGCAGTCATTTATGCTGTTCGAAATCACGTTTACCATATAATCGCATGATGATAATGTTTAGTAGAACTGACGGATATACTCGCAGCTATCGCGACGAAATTAATTAGTTCAAATTGAGTTCTAAACCAATAGCTACCTGAAATATTAACGGGGTTGATAAAACGTCAATCAGAGCATGATATGTTTGTCCATAGTCGAAAATTACACAAAGTGTTACTCCCAGAGACATTCTTCACCACAGAAAATTATTACACATTTTAGTGCGTAGTCATTTGAAACATCGTGAATTAAAACGCTTTCAATTGCCTCATATTCAGGCAATTTCGATTTAATAGAAAATACTGAAACAATCCTAACTATTTCATCAATCTATTGCCCGCTCAGACACGAAATTGCTCAGACACGAAATTGCTCAGACACGAAATTGCTCAGACACGAAATTGCGCAGACACAATTTAACGAATTCTTCAGAGCTCGTTAGGAAATAGATTTATTTTAGGCGGGGATTATAATGCCGAACATACATTTTTTGAGTCAAATTATCTCCTAAAGGACGCGAATTATATCAGTGTATTTCGAAATCCAAATTCTATATACTTTCTAGTAGTCAACCTACGTACTGGCGCTCAGATAGAAATCCAAGACCTGCTCGACTTCTTTATTAGCAAAGGTATTAGCCAATTACGTACAAATGTTGAAACATCTTTCGACTCTTCATCAGATCACGCCCCAGTAATACTAGAGGTAAGTCAACTTGTAATAATCAAGAATACCAATTTTTGAATAATAAAACTGAGTAGTATTCTTACACACACCGGATCGAAAAGAATATTACCGTAAATGTTCCCCTGAAATCGGCGGATAATATTGAAGGCTGCAAGTGAACACGGTGCTGCTAATATTTGACAAATTGCAAATGGTATTTTTCCATACTGTGCGATGTATATTAAAAAAAAAAAAAAAAGTTCACGACCTTCTACAGAACTTAAACAGGTTCAAATCAAATAAAGTTCCTTCTTCTTATCCGCAGAATTAACAGAGGCTCGAATCAATAATTTTCATTCTGCTAGATGATGATCTCTTGTTCGCACGTGACCCATTCTCATTTTTACAATTATTTTAGTGTAGCCGATTCCTAATTTACCTATTTGAAACCGAAGTGATTTTGGAATAATCGGCTTTGTATATATTGCGGTAATTATTTCTTTCGGTTGTAGATATCAATTTTTCCACGCATCGTACAGCTTAATCCAAACAATATCGGGTTGTCTTCTATTTCATATATCTGACCTCTGGTTAATGTGTTTACTGCTTCATTTCAAATTATCCCTATATGCGATGATATCCATTTGAAATGTATCTCGTTATCACGTGTTTCTGTATATCCGTTATTGTTTTCCTAATCCGGCAAGATGATTCAACATCTTTTCATTTCTTACTTGTAGTTGTCGTGACGCACTCATTGAATCACTAATGATTGGAATTTTTTCTTTAATCTTTAAATATATATTAGCGCTTTGATCTTATTGTTATATTTAACATATACGTAAATTGAAGTAGTTGCCTACAATCGTAATTATCGATAGTAGAAATGTACGTTTAAGATAGTAAGCGTGTCGACGATTCTATAGTATCTAGGGACATTCAGTACATATGTGAGACGCATAAATAGTACATGTATGTACAAAGTCGTACGAACGTTTCTATAATCATCAGCTAGACTACTATTAAACGAACTTCATATCGGTTATGAATAAATATAAATTCAATTTAAAAGAACAAAAGGATATATTATTCTGTTTTATTGACGTAAGTCGAGACGGCGATAGATTTATTGACGGTTAATGACCTGGACGATTTGATTTAATTTAATACGGGACAAAGTTTAGACGACCGCAGACGATCGACGAATATTTCTCGTAGCGAAAGATTTAGGTTAGGCTTGATTCACACTATAGGTATGGTCACGCTGTGGGCTTGGTACGGTCACGCTCACATTGCCGTTCAACACTAACGGTGTCAGTCTTGAACCGTCAATAATCAAATTCACTCCGTTTTTAATGAAAAATCTTTTCATTCGTTCGTATTTTAATATTTAGTTTATATTTTCCGTCGAAAAATGTAGAAGCTGAGATTAAGAATATATCATCTGCAAATCTTAAATTTGATATATAAATTCCGTTAAATTTACTCGGCCGCGTTCGGTTTTGTACAGGGTTATTAAAATACGGTCGACATTATTTATTCATTTTAATTTTTATACTGTTACGGTGCTGAGATGACTTAACAGTTAGATGTAGTAAATGAGTTTCAAGTAGGAAAGTAATTGTATAATTGAGGGAATAGTTGAAGAACCGTTGGAGAGGAAACCTGATAAGGGATGCCGACGAATATGTCGGTCGATAAGGAGACGGTATAATAAAATACGGCTAATAAAAGAACGGGTTTATTAATTGACAAAGCAGAGCAGCGGGAAGTGGGTACGTTTGAGTATCTATGGGGGTCATGAGAGAGCGATATGTGGCCAAGGCGGAGCCTGCTGAGTGCTATATATAGTTGGAACGGGATACATTAATGGGTGGTTTCCAGAAATTTTATCAAAACAAAAATGCTAAATTCCGCTGGATTAATAAATTTATACTCTCATTTGACGTTTTCAGTCACACTATCAATATCAGATATAAAATTATACATTTTTAATACATCGCATAAATATTTTTATAAGTGAAAATTTAAACTTCCTATATTATTAAAATACACAATTTTGTTAGAATTTAACATAATCTTGTACAGTATAAGGAATATTACAGTTGAAATGGTTAATCCTTCAATTTTATAAACGAAACGATCTAATGTTAAAAACGTCCCTAAATTAAATAATACACTTTCTAACGTTAAAAGTTTATGACGTCAAGAACATTGTGACGGAAATGATTGATATGTATTATATTTTATCGAGTTACTTTCACCCGTTTCAGAAGAAGATGATGAAGAACAGGAAGAAGGTCCGTTAAATTTATGCATTAAAGGACGAAGGTCGTCGTCTGATATATGGTCACCGGCTACTATCTGCGAAAAAGAAGATCTGATAAGTCCGAAGCCAGCATCCGTGATAATATCAGCTGCTCAGAGCGAAAAATCGTTTCAAGTAAGAAAACTTATACGCGTATATCGATAACTTTTTTTTTCTTATTATTATTGTACCGACAGTTCCCTATCATAAGCAACAGCGATCATGAGAAGGAAAGATAAAAGAAAATTGGGTGGAATAGAAATGAAAATGTATATAATCAGATAATTCCGAGCCTAATTCTGGTCTTCCGGAAGAAAACTGTTCATTTATCTTTTTTAGGAACATTAACATTTACGTTGGCACGGGCATGAGGAGAGCGTATTTTATTATGGAATGCCGATTGCTGCTTGTATACTGAGCATCCCCCTATAGCTCGATGCATGATTCAACGTGTGTCGATAGGCGTATTTTTCGGGTACAGACGGGCTTCTATTACAAATCTTGAGTGCAATTGGGCATGGAAGAAAATTTTCATGTAAGTAGAGTGAAGCTAAAATTATTAGAAGCCTCACACATGTCGGAAGTGTAATTAGCGATAACGACAAACTGCGTCGGAAAATCGAAAATAGAATAGAAAATACAGAGAATGGTGGCGACACATTTACGACGCAAATGTCATGTGCTACAAATGAAGTTCAAATAGAGATAATCAGTGGCTGACATGATGCTCGCCACTGCTTTACTGCTTTCAAAAATATACAAAACCCGTATAAATGTCGAGTTTTGTAGTTCTGTGAAACTAATAAAGTACGTTTGGCAATGATTCAACAGTATTTAAAGTACAAAATATGAGTCAAAACGACGGAATAACATAGTACCAAATGGGTAGATACATCAGTAGCAATATTAAACTTAAATTTATTATTATAAATTTTAAAAAAAAATATTACAATTGCGCGAACTTTTCTATTATTTCTTATACATAACCATTGATACGAAATAAAATGTGACATTAAAAAGTCTTATGCTGTTTCTTGCAAATCTTTAAATTCCTATTAATTTTATTAATTAATAATAATTGAATTGTTATAAATAATTTTGTTTATTAATAGTTTAAACTAAAATAAATAAACCATAGCGAAGCGTGGCCGGGTCACACACACACATACATATATATATATATATATATATATATATATATATATATATATATATATATATATACTAACTGACCAGGCGTACTTCGTATCGCCACAAAATCAATAAATGTATTAAATTATTTGCTGAATTAAATAAAATAATACTAATTGAGAATTAGAAATTATACAAAAAAATTTTTTAAAAAATTTGTAAAGAACCTTAAGTGCTATGGCGATACTTTTAAATTTTTGTGGATTTATTGAACTTAATAAAAAATTATATTTAATTCAGCTAATAAGTTAATACATTTCTTGATTCTCCCTCTCTCTCTCTCTCTCTCTCTCTCTCTCTCTATATATATATATATATATATATATATATATATATATATATATATATATATAAAACCTAACGCCTAATGTATATTCAAGATATCCCATGCTAAAAGCATTGCGGAATCGGCCCATCAAAAATCATTCGAGAACTTTTTCAAAATCGAAAATCCAATTAAAAACTCACGATTTCTCATTACCGTTTAATTTTGGTAAAATTTATGTTATTACATAAATGATATATCTCTACGTCTACTTTCGTCTAACGTCAACCGGAAGAACCTTCCTAACTATCATAGGGGCCTTAAAAATGGGCCAAAACCCCTAAACCCTTTAAACTCGATTTTACCGATGGGTATTTCGTGTAAAAATACGAATGTCATTAGACGCATATTTTAGTGTCGTGTAACTTTCGTTTAAGCAATTTTTTCAAATTTTAAATCGTTCACGTGTTACTCCTTTCGAAAACTTCGGGTTCGGTTTTAAAAAAAATTTCGCGGTTTTTTCGCTTTATACGATAGATCTTATATAGAAGCTGCTATTTCAAAAGGCGGAACTGTTTAAAAATATTTCGCCGTGCGCTATGCCCTGCCAAAGGTGGCATGTCGGTAATTTTTAAAAATTCCTAGCAATAAACAATTTAAATTGGACCGAATTGTAAATCTAAACCATTCTCGAATCTACCTGTAGACGAGCAACAAATTTCATTTAAATCTGTCCAGCCGTTTAGGAGGAGTTCAGTGACATACATACGTACAAAGTATATATATATATATATATATATATATATATATATATATATATATATATATATATATATATATATATATATATATATATATAATATAATACATATAATATATATAATATAATACATATAATATATATAATATAATACATATAATATATAATATATAATATATAATATATATAATATATTATATATATAATATATAATATATAATATATAATATAATATATAATATATAATATATAATTAGTTTCTAGGTTTTTATACTCTACTATATTTATATATATATAAAAAAAAGAAAATTAATCTCAAATTACAATCATTATTTTTTTTTTTAAGTGTAAACAATGCGGTAAAATATTCAAACGTTCGTCTACCTTATCTACTCATCTTTTGATTCATTCGGATACCAGACCGTATCCATGTCAATATTGCGGCAAAAGGTTTCATCAGAAATCAGATATGAAGAAACATACGTACATTCACACAGGTAAGTGTCTAAGAGAGTCGATTACATTTTTTCCTTTATACGGCTACTATTTTTTCTTTCGCGTACCGTCTACGACTCAACTAACTGAAGACGGTGATCGTTCAATATAACGTCGTCGTTATGATATTAATTCCTCGAATGAGTCATCATTGGCGAGGGGTCGATTATTACAATTTTTATTTCGACGTTTTTGCGCGTTTAAAATTTAAACGATCGCATGAAAGTTACTAACTCCGATTAACCGATTAAATTCGGAATGCATTTTATTAGAAAACGAATTTGAAATATTCTTGAAATTTTATTATTATATTATTATGATTACTATATTATTGACTCGTTAATTAATTTCACTGCGCCAATGAAATGAATACTAATAAAATTTAATTTGAAATTTAATTATTATAACGATTTGAAAAATTCTTTAATCGCTCCATTACGCGATTCGTCAAATTTTAATACTTTAAGTTATACAGCGTTTTATTTATATATATATATATATATATATATATATATATATATATATATATATATATATATATATACGTATTTATATGCGTTCTACTTATTCTTTAAATCATCTTCGTACAAGATTAGACGATTATCTTGGCTAATTCAAGTTTTAACATCGCAACATACAGTAGTTTATCTGCGGTGCAGTCATAAGAATTTTTTAATCTTTATGTATCCATGATATTCTTCTTCTGTGTTGCTTTTTTCTTTAATTTTAATTGAGCAGTTTAATTACAACAGTCAAAATTAAAGCGTTTTATTCTTGCTGTCTGTACGCGTTTTTAAATTTTTTCACAAATCATACGCAGATTTTACATCCTAAAACAAAGAACAGAAGCTACACCAATCAGTTTTGATACTTGCAATTATGAAAACTACAATCGTCCAATATTGTCAGACGAGCTCGAATACTGTATTCAATACCACATCCGTGACTCCTCACCAGGACCAGACAACATCCACCCTATTATGTTGAAACATCTTCATGCATCAGCCAAGTTATATTTGTTACACATCTTTAATAGGATGTGGAATGAGGGAACTTTCCCGGCAAAATGGAAGGTAGCTATAGTAATCCCTATACTAAAAAAAAGAAAAAATAAAACAGAAACAACTAGCTACCGCCCCATTGCATTAACAAGTGTACTTGGCAAACTATTGGAAAAAATTATTAGGCTAACCTGGACCTTAGAAATGAATAATATGTTCACTCCAAAGCAATATGGTTTCCGAAAACATCGATCAGCAATACAAGCTATCATTGATCTCCAACTCAAGATCCAGAAGACATTCCATGATCGCAATCATCTATATGCTGTCTTTTTTGACCTGCAAAAGGCATATGATACAGTATGGAAATATCAGGCGCTTACTAGCCTACATAAAGCAGGAATCCATGGCCGCATGGCCAATTTAATTCAAAGTTTTTTAATTGGCAGACAAATCAAGGTACGCTTAGGCAACACCTATTCAAAATTGTTTCATATGGAGAATGGTGTACCACAAGGATGCGTCCTTAGTGTAACACTCTTCCTGCTAGTCATTAACGATATAATGCAGGCAATCCGACCACCGGTACAATTCAGCCTTTTCGCAGATGATTTAACGATAACGTTCCAATCGTCTTCGTCAACCGGAGCTGGTAAAATCATACAACGTTGCATCAATGAAATAGTCGAATGGGCATCTGCACGTGGATTCAATTTTTCAGCAGAAAAAAACAACCTGCATTGACTTCCACCGAAACACCAAGTGTAGTCAACGACCTAAAATCTTCCTGAATAGTTTAGAATTATGTTTCCAGGATACAGTGCGCTACCTCGGAGTAACTTTTGACAGCAAACTGGTATGGAGCGCGCACATTAAAAACCTCAAGAAATCAACAATAAAAGGTTTAAACATATTGAAGAAAATTAATAATAGACGTAACGGAGGCGATCGAAAAATGTTATTACTGTTATATAAAGCATTAATTCGTTCTAGATTAGAGTACGGTTGCCCAGCATTCGCCTCTGCGCCCCAGGGGTTACTGAGGTCCTTGGATACCATTCAACATTCAGCCGTCCGAATAGCCACTGGAGCTTTTCATACTAGCCCTACAGCTAGTCTTAATAGTGAATCGGGATTACTTCCTTTATGTTACCGAAGGCAAATCTTGACAGGTAACTTCCTCACCTCCGCACTTATCTCTCCAAACCTACCGTTCAATGATCTTTCGTACAATATTCCAAGCTACAATGAAATATCCACAAAACATCCCTAAATATGCAATTAGCATCAAAAATAAATTCTTATCATTATTTCCTCAATTTAACAAATTCATTCTTAATCCCCCTATTCTTCCAATATATACTAACCCACCACCCTGGCTTTTGCAACCACTCCATATAAACTTGAAACTTACCCACCTTTCCAAGCTTTTATGGCCACCCCGTATACTTCAAAACTATATTGCTCTTGAAATCCCCAAATATAAGGACGCTGTGTGCTGTTTTACTGATGGTTCTAAATCGGGTATGTGGGGTCTGCCTTCTGTCACTCATCGCTTTCGACTTCCTAAGTCCTGTTCCATTTTTTCAGCTGAATCCTTTGCTATATTCAAGTGTCTAAAGTTCCTGTCCATGACGCAGTCTTCTTATAAATTCCTTATTCTTTCTGATTCACTCAATGTTTTAAAGTCTCTCCACAACCTATATACGGACAATGCACTTCTACAACGCATTCTGCTTGTCCATGACTTCCTTAATAGATCTCAAGTTTCCGTAGTTTTCATTTGGATTCCCAGCCACATCGGTTTTCCTGGAAATGAGGCTATTGACCGAGCTGCCAGAGAGGCGTCTTTGCTTCCACACATTTCCGCTCGCCTTTCTCTATCTATAGTGACGTTAAAGCTTTCCTGAAGTCTCTCATAACTAAATCTTGGTGTCGTACATAGAAGTCTAATGAACAAAACCACCTCCTTTTAATCAAACCTAATCCACTATCCCAACTGCAATTTCCTTTCCAAACAAGAAAGAAAAATGTTATCCTTACAAGACTCCGTATATCCCACTCAAACCTTACCATTCCTATCTTCTTCATGGCACAGACCCGTCACTCTGTTGCCCCTTTTGCCAAATGTCTCAACTGCTCATACCCCACATACTAACATCCTGTCATGCTCTCACAACATTAAGAATCCAGCACAGCCTTCCTCCTTCTTTACCTCAACTTTTATCTGAATCTACTGACCATATTCATAATGTGTTCCTGGATTCACTGAGCCTCTTGAATCAGATCTAGGACCACAGTAAGCCTGTGGGCGCATATGGCCCGTTAGTGCAGCCGGCGCCCGTATAAAAAATAATAATAAAAATAGTAATAATAGATGCTCGACACATTCAAATGCGATTTAATACTCTTTCGCGTTTGTAATGTGCTCGCTATACGGAAGACATTTTAATTATTCCAGTTTTCAACATCTACCTACGTTCTCCAGTTCTCCGTACTATATAGACGTGATCGGAGAGCCTTTAACTGGATATTTAAATTTTCTTTATATAAACCGGGATAAACATTTTTTTTTTTTTTTTTTTTAATAAATTGCATATTAACTCACATGTCCGCACAATGCATTTATCTATCTACAAGACGATTACAAAACAGAAGATAGATACGCTCTGTCTGAAAGCTTGAAAAAGAATAACAGTTTAAATCACCAGAGTAAACGATTTTAATAATTCGGAATGTCGATTAAAATTGGAATAATGAACTTACGTATGACTATAAACTCGATAATTCACAGCTCCGACTTCGATAATACTGTCATTGAGAATCTAATTTTTTGTCACTGCACACGTTAGATTAATCACTTTTTTATTACTAAAAAATGAAAAAAAAATATATATATATTATTGCTTAGAAATTTTTTTATATCGTTTTGTTTATTTTTACGTGTATTTCTACCGTTTTGAAAGTGCTAGCTGATAAGGTAGTTAATTTTTGCAGCACGTTGAAGAGTGTAATTTCGAATAAATGATTTCTTCATCGTTAAGGACCGTGTTTGTGAAAATATTTTTAAGACGGTGATTTTACTTAAGAATGTGCGAACTGCGTACTCGTTGCTACTCGTTGATCGTCATTGCACAAACAGAAAAAAGTACTTATTTTTGGGCGTAACAGACCTTTCACTTCGTCAGTGCATCTTCATTCAGGTCCGCCTTTTTACTATCTTCTGTGCCACATGATCTAGACCGTAATATAGGTTTTTCAAATTGTATGCTCGAAATATCGTAGCTTAAAAAAACGATTTTTTATATCGCTTTAGTTCTATTACAACTAATGCTGATTATCGCTCAGGGTTCGTCTAATAAAGTACGCGCGTTTCACATTCCCAATCCGTAAAATTTAATTCTTTATTATCGCGACTGTGCACGAAATGCGATCCCTTCAACTGCGGTATATCGGACAATTATGAACTAAGGCGAACTACTTCTCGGCCTCCTTTGATGTCGAGCAAGCGGGACGCGATCTCTAAACAGAGCTGATAGGTGGGAATAGTCGTTAAAGGACTTTAAAACGAGGGAAAAGAACTAGGAATAAATTGAAAAGGAAGATAGAAATAGGAAAAAGGAAAAATATGATGATATCCGAAATATTCTAATTGAAAAAATCACGAAGCTACGCCGAATTTTCATCCAGTTGCAAACCACAGAGAAGGCGACCGGATATATAATACGGTTTATTCCGAGAGGTGAAGGGAGGAAAGTTATTAATAGAATGAAAGAGGGAAATAACGTTATTTCGAAGTGACGCCTGAGCTATTAGGATAAAAATTATTCCGACTACAACGCAGTACTGAGAAGGTAGAGATGTAAGAGTTTGACACGGACCGTGGCCACACTTCGTTGTGGGTGAGACAGTTGTAAGAGTTTATAGACATTTAGTAGGCAGTTCTTTCCATATGCATCCTTTCGTCTCATTGCCCGGTCCCCGCTGGAATCTTGTTCTTGAAACATTCCACCAGGTAGCCGCTCTTGATCAGTAAGCTGCTTATACTAACTTCTTATTTTAATCTGCACATCTATAGGCCGTTTCACTATTCACCGCTCGCGGACGCGCTAAGTATATACTATATATATATATTATATATATATAATATATATATATTATATATATATAATATATATATATATTGTATATATATGTGTTTGTGTTTGTATACGTTCGTATTATCTTCTTCGTGTTTATATTCGTAATTCAGGTTAATTTCCTCGTAGATATACATTCGTAATTACGAAACATAATTCTGTGTATTTTATTATGAAAAACAACGGGACAAAAAATTAAGTCGAAATTATCATCATTATTACTGTTATTATTTTTATTCTTATTCTTATTATAGTTGCTATCATTGTTATCGTTACTCATTAAAACATTTTTACTGAGATCGTATATACTGTTGCTGTTGCTAAAATGCAGCCTTTCCTTTAAATAATTCAATTAGTCATTTGTCGATGTCGCGTGCGCAAATACGGAAGTTATTAGAAACCTATTTGTGTAAAGATTTCCTCATTAATAAGGACGGAAGTAAGTGATTACTGATAAAGTTTGAAAACAGTTTTACTACTGATAACATTCAACTTGAAAACCTTTAGCTATCATCCAGGTCACGATTCTAAACGATTGACATCGTATGTTTATCTAACGCTTTTTACAGTCGCCGTTTAACTATTAAATCTAAGCTCGTTACTCAACCACAAGAACGTTGTCACGATATTGGTTACCTATAATTAAATACGAATTTATATATATATATACGCGTACATTCAACTCGTGCAAACGAGCACAAGGGTTAGTCAAAAGCAAGTTCACACTTTTCTAAAATTAAGGGTAGAAAACTTTTGATTTAAAAATGAATATCGTGTAGTTCCGTGTGGTGTATATATATAAATACATACACGCACGCACATATATATGCATACTTAATGTCAGCCTTTGTGTCAAATATTTCGTTCGGTTCAACTCTTTTTCCATGTCATTCATAGAATGAATTTATATATATATATATATATATATATATATATATATATATATATATATATATATATAGATATATATATATATATATATATATATGTATATACGACTACCAGATTTCCGGTACACAATTAATGCCTCTGGATCGATATCTTTCTTTTGTGGTCGATTACCATCCGACAATAATGTATAAACGTTTATTTAAATATATATATATATAACTGTATTATTAATTATAGTATAAGTATATAATTCGGCTATGCTTACTAGCAAACGCGTGCATCGACTGGCAACGGCCAAAGTCCAAAATATATAATAACATTTATAATAATAATAATAAAAGTACTCATATCCGGCTCTATTCGGATCCGATTTTTCGCCCACTACTCCGACTATCACATATCTTGTCAACCAATTGACAGTCTGGCTCTTTACCGCATTTAATCCAGAGGGCGAAATGATATTATGTACACGTAGAGAATATACTATTAAGCATTACGGTATGTCGAGAAAGAAACACGAAATCAGACTTAGATAGACAACGTTTAAAGTTGTTTTCTAAAATATCGTTTCACCTGAAAAACAAACTGTTCGATTAATATACTCCTCCAGAGACGATCGGCGAATATGGAAATTGTAAATAGATCGTAAGTCAACGGAAAGACCATATTGGTTATCGATTACCGAGGAAAAAAGAATTGAAAACGGATAGAAGAGATTCGTGATAAAAACTTTAAAAGGATCAATCGAATAAAACGTCAAATACTGATGGCCGCGCAAAGAATTTCACTACGACGAAGAACTAGTACTAGTCAGTTACCTGGATAATTGGTCAAGAAGACCTATATAAATAAAGAGCAATAGTGAATGTTTGATCTATGAGGAGGCGATACCGCGAGGTATCGGTCGATGAGCTGGTAACATTGTAAAATGTTATTAATAAAGGCATCTCCATCCCCGCTATACAAGTCTGAAGTAAAAATCACGTGATTAGCTTCAACTGTTTCAGCATGCGCAGGACAGTATACAGGTGGAGTAAGATTGATGGTTAGAAAGGCAACTGGTGGTTGGAACGAAGTCTGACCAGGATTGAAAAGAAAATCTGAGATGGAAAGTTCATAGGTGGAGTAAGCGTAAGAATGGACGCGGTAAGGAGATTAGGTTTCGATAGATTTGTAACAGTTAAGTCGTTTGAAACTATAAAATCATATATATATATATATATATATATATATATATATATATATATATATATATATATATATATATATAGATATAGGGGCATTAGTGATTCTACCTAGGGCTGTAAAAAATGGATGATATAACTTATTAAATATTTAATACTAGAGGCTGATATGAAATTGAATATGATCGGGTATACGCTATTGTTGTGTGTGAGCCAAGCAAACGTCTGAGATTAGTTGGAAGAGAGATTCCTTTGCTTATAGGACGTGACAGGAATTTTGATTGGTAGATTTTATAATAATTGCAACTGAAAAATAGATGGTTTACATCGGCAATCTGGTCTGCATTGCAAGGATGTGTACAGAATGGCGAAGGAGCTAAACGTGTGAAATTTAGACGACATATAATACGAATAAACGAAATCCTATTTTTTCTACGTTGCTAGGAAGATTGAAGAACCAAGGAATGGAATCGAAGGTTGAATATTCCTGAATTTTTTAGCCGAATAGCAATACCTCCAAGGGCAGTTCCAAAATTCCTTGTGCAAAAACTTAATCTCAGAGAAAATTCTCCCTAACAGGTACACTGAAGTACAATGAGCCATTCTCGAGGGCGCTTCTATCGAGATAGTCCGCGGTATTGTTCCAGTAGATACCTGAGTGGCTGTGAATTCAGCTCAATTAGTATATCGAAGGAAACGTGAAGGTAAACGTTCCGATAAAGTGTCGCTTAATCGGTTCGATATCAATCTTTCTAGTTAACGAAAATCGTTCAGGCGACTACCAACTTTCCGGTTAAAGGGATCTTCAATAATTTTTTTTTTTTTTAATATATTAAAACTAAAATTATTTCTTTAATTTAATGACAATCCGTAATCTATAACACGCGCTAAATATCGTCGTAAATAGAAAGTTAACTTACAAATCCATGAGACTTTATTTTTACTATAAACATTTTTGTCGAATTGCTTAATATTAAAAATATTTTTTTGCATAGTATGAATGAAAAATCTTTATTATATTTTTAAACATAAACCGAAAACAATTTTCTTTCATAACTTAAAGCTAAGTACCTATACATAAACCTTAGCAATTCTAAATATGTATAATTACAAAACTTATATAGTACACTTTGAAATTACTTTAGAAATAGTGCAGGGAAAAAAAAAATTGACAGCTAGCCTATAGCTAGATTTTTTTTTTATTAATATATTTTTAATTACAACTGGCCAGGCAGCCATCCAGCAATTGGACTGAAACGCGAAATAACATGTTAGGGGTTAGCATCCAATGATGGACCCCACTGAGAAATTAGGCTAGATCAAACGGTCGTCTACATTTTAACCTGCGAACATCTAGACTAGTGTCAAGTAGACTGATCGCCAGTACGTTTGTGTGTGTCTCCAAACGACTTACATATCGATCAACAGCACGTTTAACCTCATCTTTTACATATGGGATGTTTAAGTCTCGATGCAATGTATGGTTCGATACGTAACAAGGTGGGGAAACAATGAGTCTTATGGCCTTGTTCTGAAATCGCTGAATTCTATTTACATGTATGTCCAAATAGGCTTTAAGACTATTTTATAGACCAGAAGTTTATTTTCCAGTGATAAACTTGAGTACCTGCCAAGAAGCCAATTTAATCTATGCAGTTTTATATCTAACTGTTTTCTTTTTTGATTAACATGCTTGTGCCATGTCAGTTTACTATCTAAATACATGCCTAAATATTTGACATCTTTTTCTTGGCTAATAAACCCCATTTATTTTTAATGGTTGGTACATAAAATTTCGCAATGTGAAATCAACCTGTGTACACTTGCTTTCGTTTACCCTGATACGCCAACGTCTCAGCCAGTTTTCAACATTTAACAAGGTTTTTTGAAGCTTATTAGTACTTTCACTATTGTCTTTACCAACAGCTAACAACGCTGTATCGTCAGCAAACGTAGCTGTTATCACGTTATTATCAACTCGAAAATCAGCAGAATAAATTAAGTAAAGCACCGGACCCAATTCCTTGAGGCACGCCAGCAGCTACAGGATAGATATCAGACAATTGATTTTGGATTTTAACCTGGCATGTGCGATCTTCAAGGTAGGATTTTAGAAGGAAATAGAAAGGATGCGGTAATATTTTTTTCAATTTATACAGCAGACCATGATGCCATACCTTGTCAAAGGCTTGCTTGACATCCAAGAACACACCCGTGCATACTTGTTTAGTTTCAAGGCTTTCTTGAATAGTATGCACAATTCGGTGTACTTGTTCTATGGTCGCATGTCTTTTTCTGAAACCAAATTGGTGCTGAGGAACAACATGTTCCAATTCTAAAATGGGGTTCAACCGCTTCAATATTACTTTTTCAAGGAGTTTTGAAAGGATAGGAAGTAAGTAAATGGGTCTATAGGATGAAACCTAGATGGCGAGATAATGTTAAATGGGCAGGAATCAATTTGATCCGAGCCGCACATATGCCTACAAGTGGGTTGATATAGATCAATTCGAAGGTTTACCCGATGGGTACGAAGCCCGATAAAATAAAAAAAATAAAATAAAACAAATTTAAAAAACTCAAAATTTAACAGGAAACGTGACCGATTATTAAGTAACGATCTAGAATTTTCTATAAAGCGGTATTGTCGTTCGCGAAATATTGCTTTGCGTTTTCATGGACTCCAGCCGATTTGTACCGTATACGGAACATTTAATATTATGAAACATTATCCATTAATATAGAGTGACCCAGACAAGACGGACGTTTTTTGAATAGCGCAGTTGGTAAGACTGCTGCAACGCAACACGGTATTCTGTAACGAGATGGAACTTTATGTGGAACGTCATTTTATCACGACAGTACAAAGTGAGTTTCGAAAAGAATTAAAAATTCGGTGTTTTTACGGGGGATACTTTACGAGCCGCGTTTCGCGAAACACATCCACGAGACCACGAGATCTGGAAGATCTGGAAACACGAAAAATTTCAATTTCATTAAGTGTGTTAGGAAACTGTAATGAAAAGCGAATAGAGTTATAAAGAGAACAGTGGAGTAAGATATGAGCTATATTTGAACATTACAGGTTGAACAAATAGGAGGATCGGTTTTAGATAGGATATAAGAATGAGTCAAACGAGTGCGACCTGTGCGAACACGGAACAGCATCACTTCATCCTAACGTTGAATAGGCTGAATAGCACTTTATCGAGGTAAACCGGAAAATCTGTGAGTCTGTTGCTCGTTCCTTAAATCTGTGAAACGTACAGCGACGCATATCGGAACATGTTGCTGGAAGTAATTCTGCAGGATACACGAAGGCGGCTTGTTTCGCAGCTCGATCTGCTTCTTCGTTCCTTCCATATCCGGGTATGTCCAAGAATTCAAAGTACATGGATCTGCAGACTTTGCTCGCTGATTGTAGAATTAATTTTCAGAACCGATGGATGCATGCATCCGGAATTTTCTTTTTTTTGCTGAATTTATATGATGTTTGTTGCGTGATGTCTTTGTTCATAAGCTCTCTCGTTGAAGTTTTATAATAAATTTCTGTAAATTCTTAGAGATCAGATTATTTACGAGAAAATCTGAAGAATATAGTTTTAATCTCTTAATTATATTTACTCGATTTCTACACGAATAACACGATACGCTCTAATTCGGAAATACATTTGAACTCGTTCCATGTGAAAACCGACACCGCTGAGTCTTGTCGGGTGATGCTAGAACTCTTTTTCTACGTATATATATATATATATATATATATATATATATATATATATATATATATATATATATATATATATTGCGCTGAGTGCGTGCTATAACTAAAGAAATAACGTATTTAAAAATTAACTGGTCGTGTTTTCTGCAAAGATATACTAAAAGTCAGCTTGTCAAAAGGATGAAACACGTGGTCCCTTTCTCAACCAAATGGTTGCGAGAAATATCGAATCTAACGTAATAAAATAAAATGGTGTAAGATCCGTTATTTCGAGTTGACTATAAATTAAGGATATAGAAAGTGTGTCACATTGAACACGCTACAGATGCGGTTTCTCGGATGAATTAATCGGTGAAAATGACGGCAGACTTTACATAGAGCGAGAGATTTTTGGTATTTTCCTGACTGAGTGCTAGAGATCGATACCATCGTTAATATTATATTTAGACCTAAGATAAAAAAAAAAAAAAAAAATAAATAACAGGCATAGTAAAACATAAGATGTTCTATGTGTTGTCACCAAATACCGGTGGTACACATCGAGGATCGCTGGAAAAATGCGACTTGTGTTGCTAATAAGAATCAAACTTCCCTCGCTGCACGGGAAGTACCAGCGTTTTGTAAAAATTGATATTTAATTTTTAAGTTTTGCACTATCGAAAACGTTCGCGAATACAATCAACGCACCTATGTCGCCGTATCTGAACAAGTTTAGCTTTAAATAAAATTCTTAAATACATTCGTGATTCAGCTAATTGCTGAATTTATGGGATCGATATCTACGAATTAAATATTCCCGAGACAACTCTCTGTACTCACGGATGATAAGGAAATATGATTATAGAGATGACATTAGCAGAGCGAACGTGAACAGGTTTTGTGTAGAGAACAAATGAAGTTAGATCGAAAATTAAAAATACCGAAGAAGATTTTAATGAAGAACGTTGACTTAGCTTTACAAAGATTGCAAATGAAATACGATCTTAATGTTTACAATAAATATATGCTTTCAAAATGGCAGATGGCTTGGAAAGATGTACCAGAAAAAGATTTAAAGCAAAGATATACTTCAGTTCAATCACGTCTGGCAGATAATTTTAAATCAGATTTTTATACGAAAGAAGACCTTACGGTACGTGGAAAATTTAACAAATATCTTTTTTCGGATGAATGTTAAAGCAGGCGACCGATGCGACTTCTGTCAACAGGAAGATGTACTACATAATTGTCGTGGTGTCTCTCTGTATCTGATACTTCGGTATTCAAAATCCAGGCTTATAAGTATATAACCGATGGGGTCCTGGTTAAGAAGATTTCAACGTAATAAATTTTCGAAGCATAGTATTTAAGTTTGTTTTTTTTTCTAAGTATTCTAATTTTTATAATAATATATTAAACATAATTTCGGTAATACTTCTATAGCGTTGACTACTAGAACAGACAAATTTTACGTTTTATAAAAAATGATTATTCTTCTCAATTTTATACATTATACAACCTCTCCCTAATGATGCAATCTAAGTATTATTATTCAAGCTGGAATTTAAAATACACTTTCACTATTAAAAGCATATCTATCTGCATATATATATTATAAATTCTGGTTAATATTATCGATTACATAAGCATTTATAATTTACATGTAAAACAATTTCCAACTCAACGTTTAAAAATTATATATATTCTAAACAGCCGTGTGTCGTCTTTATAATCGATCCCCTTCAGGGGAGGCTTAAATTACGCGAATGAAATAAAATTGAACAGGATAGGTAGAGCTGACAGAAAAGAATGATTGCTCATCTAAAAATCGTCGTACAAAAGGAGGTGAAATATTTGTTCCAAAAAAACACTATAAACCTAGCGTGAAATAGTTGCCAAAGGTGTTACTAACTATCGCTGGTGGTGATGAGGAGGGAAACAGTAAAATAGACAAAAGTAGAAGAAGAAATATAACAAATTTAAATACATATATTACTATATACATATACATATACGTACTTCTTTATGTATATATTGATGTAATTGTGTATATATATATATATATATGTGTGTATGTGTGTGTATATATAAACGCATTAGGTAAATGTAATAAATTCCTCGTAGTTATTAATAATAAATAAAATACTAAACGAGTGTGAACGCGCGATTTCGACATTAATCGATCGTTAGAAAGTCGATTAGGAAGACGGTCGGATTCTTTAAAGGATATTTCGATTAAGCTCACTTAAAATAATAATAAAGTAAGGAAAAAGGAAGTTATCTAGTGGTTTAATATCGCTGCTGGACACTTATATGTATATATGTATTATATATATATGTACTATAAGTGCGTACTCGTAAATGTATGTAAATACGTACCTACTTGGAAAATTATAAAGACAAGTAGGACAACAGGATATCGTTAAGAACCACTCAACGGGACGTAATAAACGAATTGTTAGCCAGCAAAGACGTTATGTCAATTTGGGTGGTAGAAGACACGATGGAACCGTCTGGTAGTATTTCTTATTAGTAATAATCCCATTTCCGGAATGGAATGGAATAAAAGGCGCACCATCAAAAACCGAAATTCGACACAATTTGTCCAAGAATACCGAGGAAGAAGAAGTGAGTAAAAAATGATAATTTAATATCTTTCGACGAGGTCGCTATCAGAATTATTAAAAGCGTCAGCCGATTCAAAGTAGCCGGTGACGGTTTTTCTTTATTTTCATTTTTATTTACTTTGGATTGCCTCATTCTACTATTCGACCAGTCCAGTCATCGTGTGATCTATTTAAATTTAATCGGGATGATGGGAATATAAAGCAATTGTCGAACGTACGAGTGGAAAATTTCAAAGTGTATTATTTAATCGTCGTCGTCGTACAAAACGAGGGAGTCGTCTGGCTGAAAACTGTAATTCCATAAATAATTCAATTCGAACGATATTGAACCTAATACTAGTAGTGGTAAATACTTGTAGTTAGTATTATTGTGAGCGTTCGGTCCGGTTTAGTTAATAGTCGCTACGATTTTATTATGTTCTTTTTGGAATTATAATTGAAAAGTGTTATTTCAGTTATAATTCCGAAGAGAACGATCCGCGTTAAATGTACGAAATTACTTACGATAATGGCAAAAATAAATTATTCGAACGAATTGAGCATATGCTTGTCGATGAGTATTGAAATAAGAAAAATGTATGGAAAGTTCATTATAAATATAAATATTAATATATATATATATATATATATATATATATATATATATATATATATATATATATATAGAGAGAGAGAGAGAGAGAGAGAGAGAGAAAGAGAGAAATAGATAAATATGTAGATGGAACAATGGATGAAAATATTGAGAGAGACGATAGAGATACATACATAATTAAAAACGTAGGAAGTATAGAGAAGGATAGAAGGATTGTTTTATATTTTACACATATACCTTTACGCACAAACGTATATATATATAGATAGATAGATAAATACATAAAATAGACAGATATATATATATATATATATATATATATATATATATATATATATAGAGAGAGAGAGAGAGAGAGAGATTCACACATACATAGATATACAGCCAGATAAATAGATAGATAGATAGACAGAAATTACTTACTTCAGCGTCAACTTCCTCCGCGTTTTTCCTGCGGCAAAAATATCATCACAGTGCAAGTCGATTAGACTGTATTAATCACAGCTTCTTGCGCACTAAATTTGCTCTGCCAACGACTTTGAATGAATTACCGAATTCAGGATCGGATAATATGCTTCGTGTTCTTCGATTCAAATCATCTGGGGCCTTTCACTTCTAATCTAAGTCTTCTCATCCGTGTCTCCGGCCTTGTAGCAGTATATGGCACGTTAATGGGAAGAAGAAAATTTTGATTAATGTCTAAGATGTTGCTTTCTAGACACACGTAACTAGTTAGTTTTTACACATTCCAGGAAGGAAGTGGCTGACTTATATCTTAGATGGTATCGATATAGACATATAGAGGAAAATGGTTACAACCGTCTAAACTGTTCGATGTATCTCACCTTATTCAATGTGTGCTGATCTGTCATCGCGTAAGGATAAGTCAATGACAGAAAAACTTCCCGAATATGCACTAATGTATGTCGGGACTGTTACTATTTAGTAGAACTAATCTCAATTTTGGAGACTGCGCCATCTTTATATAAATATACAATACAGATCGTTATAACGAGGAATGGTATTTTGATTTTAATAACGATTGCCTACAAGTTTTGTGTATGTTTATAATATATATATATATATATATATAATACACAATTGGTCATCGTTTTTTAGATGAATTTTGTGGGTTAGTTTTGGTTTAATCTCCTGTAGGATATGTGAATCATATCAAGCCATATTTTTCGGAATTGACACTTTCCTTTCTACTACATAGCACGTTCTATCTTTTAACACACATACACGCATTCATATATATATATATATATATATGAATCAAATATACGTACGTAATCGATAAATTTGTGTCATCAGTGATAAGGTTCAAGGTTAGTTCCACTAACGGAAGACACACATAAATAGCACTTTACGGATACTTAAGCTATAATTAAAATTTCAAATGTCCTATGAGCCTTCTCTTTTACCTATAAAAAGAAGGCGTATCGTATTGAAAGCAGATTTGACGTGTGTCCCATTATTTATATTGGTACAAATATTTACATACATTTATGCATATTTGTATATTCACACATCTATATATATATATATATATATATATATATATATATATATATATATATATATATATATATATATGTATGTATATATATATATATATGTATATATATATATATATATATATTTGTATATTTTCATGTGCGTGTCTATGTATTATATGTGTACGTACCATCGGATATGTGTACGCATGTGTACCGACTTATCTCGCTTACAACATTATTACAATATTAACGTGTTATTATAACTGTCGTTTTTCCTCAAGATTTCGACACGACCCCATTTAGAGGTTCGTTTGACGCTTAATCCGTCGAGGATAGATGGTATATTATTAATATTAACACAAGGGTCCTAAACTTGTTTTTAGTTGTCAATTTCATAAATAATAATTTCGAAAATGTTTCTGATGCGGGATTAAATTTTACTTCGTTGAAAAGAAAGTAAAATAAATTATAACAATAATAATAATCGCCATTAAATTGCGGGATATTAATGGCCCGATTAACGGGAAACGCCCTTCTGAATAAAATATAACGCGAAAATTTCCTGTAAAATTCGATAATTTTATAACAGGTCGGAGGGAGATTTTAAAGTATCGAAAATGTTTAATCAAAATATGTAAATCGAATCTCGTTACACGTTAAACTAAATAATAATCGATCAATATCAGACGAACGAAATATCGATTCGCGTTTTAATCGATAATATTCTAGAGGAAGGAAAATTTGCGAAAAATCGAGCAGTACTATTAAGCCGAATTCTACGGTTTAGGTTTTTACGTATCGAACGAGAATATTCAACTTTCGAGTCAATTAACGAACAGCGTAGAATGAAGACGGTTGTAGGACGTTCAAAAATTGTCGAACATCTTAGAATGTTAGAGGAGATTTTAAACTAAACGAGGCTTCTGTTAGAGAGTTTTCGGTCTAAAGTTAATTCTAGATTTTTTTTTTTAAATTTATATTATCGGCCTCCTTAATGAAATTATATAATCCACGCGTATCCAAGAGGAACCATAACCAGTTCTTCAAGTTGTATGAGTAGCGTATTCCTTATCAATAGAAGTTCATACAGAGTTATCTCTATGTTTTGGTATTTGAGGCAGGACCAAATCTGATGCTCGATATTATCTTCAACATTACATACGTTACAAACTCCACTTATAACAATCACTAACTCGGCAAGATGACTAGGTGTACAATTATAGCGCTTCTTAATCGATCGAATAGAAAGACAAAAACCTTTACGTAAGAGATCCCCACCACCGTTTAATCCGGGGATCTTTCGGTAGTGTCTTTTGAATAGTAGAATATTTTTTTAATTATTAACGAGCTTTCTCGTTCGAAATATGACCTATGTAGTTTAACACGATGGTCGGAGTTAGTTCCAATCATCGAATAACCGCATGCGCCACCTCATTTCCACGAACCCCACGTTGAGCAAGGACCCATTGAAATTTCACCTTAGTTCCGCGCTGGTGAAGTTTGACAAACCGCTTGTCGTATTGACAGTTCTAATATATATACTCATTGTAAATTCCGAAAGTCTAGACAGTTGTAAAATAACACTGAGGTAGTGCGTGAGTATTAGAATTTTTCGTTTTCTATATAATCTAATAAACGAAACAGACGACATACGAAAGAAGATGCAGGAATTTTGGGTTCGTTTTCTTAAGCACCCCTCTAATTAAAGAGATACGTTGCACGTTGTACGTACTTTCGGGTATTAATATTTATTATTTATACTTATAGCGCCGTGTGTAACTACCGAGGCTATTACGGCATTAATTACTTAGCTGTTAGATGTAGTAAATAAGGGTGGAGGAGAAAAGGAATTATATAATTGAGCGAATAGTTGACAGACTAATGGAGAGGAAATCAGATAGAGTATGCGGTATGGCGTCGATAAGGATGAAGTGTAGGGCGGTGTAGTAATTAGAGATGTGGGTTTAGAAATAGAAAAAAAGGGTCAAAATAGTCCGCGCGTTGAAGTAGATGGTTACGAGAGAACGAGAGAGAAATTTGCAGTAGTACCGATATTGAAGAATTTAGGTTTTCGTTCGAATTGGATAATTCGTTATCTCTGGTAGTCAATTTCGTTAGCAGATTTCTGAAACACTTCTTCAAACGATATTAATCACACCGACATACCTAATACTATTAACAAGTCTGTTCCCGGTAACCGAACGATGTTTATATAAATTCCGCTGTTTCCTTACTAGGGATACTCCCGCTACATGATCATTGATCATAGAGAATATCTAACATTTAAACTAATACTCCGTTCCATCCCTATATATGACTCTTCTCTTCAAATTCCCATTTGATCCTATCCTTCGCCTTACAGCCACTCTAAATGATTTCAACATAAATTACAGCACTTATAACATGATTAACTAAAATTTTCCAACTCCTCACCCTTGGAAAGAGAATATACATACCAATATAATCCTCCTGCAATATAAGAATATGGCCGAGCATGAGCTCATTATGAAAGCAAATAACTTAATAAGTAGCTATTTACCAGCATTGTTATGTTTTACTGATGGCGCCAAATCCCTATCCCACTCTATTAATATCCCCGCAGCATGTGCATTCTCCATTAACAATTTATGCTATCCAATACGACTGCATGATTCTTGCTCTATTTATGACGCAGAATTATACGGTATATTTTTCTGTCTTCGGCGCTTACTCCTATATCCCAGTGACAACAAAACTTTAATCGTTACAGACTCTCTTGCCGCTGTATTGGCCCTCCAGAAAACAAAATCAAAGAACCCTCCAATTAACTGCATACAATATCTTCTTTACAAATTATCACAAGATACAGATCCAGTATCCCTCTTGTGGATTCCAGATCATAAGGGGATTTTGGAGAATGAAGTAGTGAACGTGGTAGCCCATTCTATTCTATGTTCCCCTACAATCTATAAAGCTCCGCCATCCCCTATACTAAATACAGCCCTCAAGTACTTTTTCAACCACAACTGGCAACAGAAGTGGAATTCATACCACCATAGACTTCCTTCTCGCCATCAAATCCAATGTAGGACACTGGGAACTACCTGTCAATTTAACCCGTTCCAATTACATAGCACTCAGTAGGCTCCGTCTTTGTCACATATCACGCTCTCATGACCATCTTCTCCAACGTACCAAACTCCCCGGCTTTTTGCCCCTTTTGTTTACTCCCACACCCCTCTCTTATCTGTCGTATTTTACTGTACTGCCCTAAATTTCTCCCTTACCGTCCCAATATCCATCCGTGTACTCTATCTGCTTTCCTCTCCAACAGTTCTTCAACTATTCCCTCAGTTATCCACTTCCTTTCCTTCACCAACCTCCGTTACTACATCTAACTGCTAAATCACCAGTGCCGTAATAGCCTCAGCAGTTAAACACGGCACTATAAAAAAAAAAAAACTTTTCTTTGCAAACTGGATTCTGCGCCCAATTTGAAAATAAATAAATTAATAATAACTTTTTAACTTTTCTCAATGGCTAACGTGCGAAAATCGAGAAACTACTAAACCAAATAAACGCGTTAATAGAGTGTAATAATCTGCACAAGTTATTATTATCTCACAATGTTGTCGTTTAAACGTGAACTGGAATAGCCGACGTAACATTAGCTCTATAAATATTTGATTGTATAAATGTTCACTGAACGAATACACGCACAAATACAAGCCCAAAAACCTTGTATATATATATATATATATATATATATATATATATATATATATATATATATATATATATATATATATATATATATATATATGTATATGTGTATATATGTATATATGTATATATATATATATATATATATATATATATATATATATGTATATGTGTATATATGTATATATGTATATATATATATATATATATATGTTTGTGCAAATATGTAACATTACCTACCTGCTACCATGCATATATATATATATTTCTTTTTTTTTAATACATTTTGATATATATAAATTCATAAAAAATATAAAGACGAAAAGTAAATTAAATTAAAACTATATAAATAAATTACATCATAAAGTAATACAATAATCAGTTACAGTAATGCTAGAATATAATAAAATTCAGCGATTATGTATATATGTATGGTTTAATTTTGAATAATTCAAAAATGAAAACAGGAAACTGTTGTAATAATAGGATTTCATTTAATTCAAGTGCACAGTCAATCTTATACAACTGTCGCATATGATTTTATACTTACCTCGCTTATATATTATAATATGTTGAACGCTTTCAATTTCATCGCTTTCGCAATTACAACATTTACTTTCATTTAATAATTTTAAATTAATTTAAATGATAGACGATGGAACCATGTCCAGTAAGTATCCGAGTCGTGTGATAGTTTATGGTAATGTTTTTATTTTGAAAAACGTTCTATTACATGAGAAAAATAATTTACTTATTAATTTATCCTTTGTTAAAGCATCATTATGGTATTTTAAACTTATTGCGAAGTTGTAAATTAATCTTTTTGAAAAGATCTTTACCGATATTACCATTATTTACTTTTTTAACGTAAAAGATTAAAAATCTTTTTTCAATATGTGCAGATACATATGAAGAGGTTAGATATCAATTAGAAATTTCCGACAATTAGAATTTACGTTACGTGTTTTGCTGTTTAGTCAGTCAACTATAATAGACACCAGCGCATCTACTCCTCCCGATAAATTAGAATTCAGACAATTGAGTAGCACAGAATTCCCAGAACCGTTATATATATATATATATATATATATATATATATATATATATATATATATATATATATATATAATATTATGTATCGTAACGAGCTAATAAAATTGACGACTATTATCTGGTCGCTCGATAGCTTAATTGATAGTTTAATCAGCAGCTTCATCGACAGCTCCATTGATCGTGTAATTGTTTACTTATTATTGACAGCTCTATTATTACATTATTATTATCAACGGAACTACACTTATTATCGATATTGCTAGAAGAGAAACGTCGTTTTTAAATTAATATTTATGGACAAGTAAACAAACGTCAGACACCATTTTTTAATCGACACTATAAGAAACTAATTGACACTCTTCACGATACGAACAGCATTAATAATAATTATAATTATTATTATAATTATTATTATAATTATAACAATAATCATATTAATATTAATAACAATGATAATAATATACAAGCGCCAATCACACCTAAATCGATGTTTTAAAAATAAATAAATGAATAAATAAAGAATTAATAATAATAATCTAATCGAATCAAAATTCGTATATACAAAGTACATTGGGATGAATTCTTAACCGCTATTCCGCAATTATGCGCCAATCGCTGATACAATGTGTAATAAAATAATATGCTTACTCATCTTTTGCACGCGCACGCTTAGAACATTATCCTAAAATACAAATGCAAGACACTAATTATATATATATATATATATATATATATATACAAGAAGAACAGAATAAATTTATTTCAATAATCTAATGTTTTATTTAGTGCTGCAACTGGGGTCTACCGAATAAGTAAAATTGCATATCTAACGAACTACGCAAGTGGGAAGTCCGTATACTTTAAAATATAGATATATATATATCATTATATAATATGCACGCGATAATGTGTTTATAATGCACGGTAACCTCACGTGCGCGCCGATATTTTATTTATGAGTACTGTCCTCAAAAATAAAGATATACCTAACAGCTTGAAGAAGAAAGTATACGAACAGTGCATCCTTCCAGTGCTTACATACGGAGCGGAAACATGGAGCCTAACGAAGTATGTTGTTAAGAAACTTGCAGTGACACAGAGAGCCCACGAAAGATTAATATTGGGCATCAAGATATCAGACGAGAAAACCAACACGTGGATAAGACAGCAGACTAAATTGTCAGATGTAGTCGGACGTGTAGCGCAGTTGAAATGGAATTGGGCAGATCATGTAGCAAGAAGAAACGATGATAGGTGGACGAAACGAATAACAGAATGGCTTCCAAGAAAAGGACGCAGAAGTCGCGGTCGGCCGGATACAAGGTGGCAGGACGATATACATAGATCAGCCGGTGTGAAATGGATAAACGAGGCCCAAGATCGCTACAGGTGGAAACAAAAGGGGAACGCTTACATCCAGCAGTGGATTGATGTAAGCGCATCGTGATCGTGATATATAGCTAATACATTTCACAAATTTGTATATACTTTCGTATTCGATAAACCAATTGTGTCATAGACTTTTCATAGGATAAAACTACTAAACTACCATTCTAAAAATGACATCATATAAGCTATTGTGCTACATGCGTTGTAATAGTTAAGATCGCAGCGCCCCATATATATGCATATATATCAATGTAATATATGTAAATCCATAATCACATTTAAAAATTAATTTATATATAAATATATATATATATATATATATATATACATATATGCCAATGTAATTATAAGTGTATGTATTACGCTAATATCCATAACCACATTTGAAAATTAGTTTAAAAAAAAAAAACTCTGCTTTCACAACATGCGCGTGTATATATAAACTTTTAAATATTAAGCTTATTTATAATAATAATAATAAGCATAGTAATAATAGTAATTATATAGCGGTGGTGGTAATAATAGTTAATAATTGATAATAAACTAAATTACACATTGTTGTCATGGAAATTTTTAATATCTTATACCGTAAACCTACTCTTAATATAATCTTATATTACGGATCCCAAGTCATAGAGGTTTTACAAAAAAGAATCGAAAAAAAGCATATTTAACCGT
Organism: Coronaproctus castanopsis; assembly: GCA_032883995.1. Taxonomy (NCBI): domain Eukaryota; kingdom Metazoa; phylum Arthropoda; class Insecta; order Hemiptera; family Monophlebidae; genus Coronaproctus; species Coronaproctus castanopsis. Next base: position 75,131,190 of record CM065054.1, on the reverse strand, counting down.
ATTTATTAACTCCTATATCCGAATCTGATGCAATCGCTTCCATCGAACCCGAAACAAATAAAATCTTTTGCGATCTACGTTATTTCTACAACAGCTATCCGTTCTCGTACTTTTCTTTTTTACGCAGTAAAAAAATAAACCATGTCTCGTCTTCGCTTTGGTCACGCTGCATTAACTCGTGGCTTCATTATAAATGAAACAGATCCACCGTTGTGCGCACGCTACGTCCAGAATAACAGTCCGACATTTATTTCTCGACTGTCCACAATAATCCACATACCGACCTCAAAAGTTTCAGTTGCAATTCACTACAAGAAGTTTTAACCGATGATCCAACTGCATTATGAACAGTTGTTCAACTTCTCCGAAATATAGATACGATCAACTTTATATAGTATCCAACAATTACGTTCTTGCTTCCGGCCATAGCATACGTGGTACCCGACAAAAAAAAAAAAAAAAAAAAAAAAAAAAATTAAAGCGAACGTAAAAAAAAATATAAAAATATAAAAATATATGTACAATATCATAACATGCGAAAATACTAATTTAAATATACAATTTATAAAAATTAACAAAATGAAAAATAGTATTTATAATTTTTTTATATTCTATATTAGGTAAAATTGCATACCACGTTTACTATTGACTATTTTTAATATCGTTAATTTTTATAAATTGTGCATCTAAATTAGCGTTTGTACATTTTATGTGTCCTATATATCGTATAATATTTACATATTTTATTTTACCTTCATTCGATAATGGTTTATAATAGCCGAAAAGCTTTTTATAAAATGTTCAGTGATTTTAATTGTTTTCTTGTTAATTTTCGTTTTTTTTTTTTAATTACTACATTCCGCACTTTAAAAAAAAAAAAAAAAATAATAATATTAATGTTAATGCAGCGCCTAATGAGACCGATTACGTTCGATGTGAGCACAGCGTGGGCTGTGTACTGTAAGTACCGATCGATGATTTTCTCGTTGCTTCGGATTTATTTCGAAAAACGTGCGAATAAGTGAAAAAGTTGCGAAATTTTAAAAAGCTATCGTGCGTCAGACAGACAAAGTTCGACGAATAACGAAATTTAAATAAAAAACAAAAAAGTAAAATTTATAAAACGGACTCCGGTTAAAATATACGATATTAATTTCGCTCTATCAATATTTACTACTGCTAACGAGAATAGTGATAATAACAGTAATCAAGCAGTAATTTCTAGATGTTCGTGTTCAGCCTTTCTTTTTATAAATTAAATCCGATAATTACAGCGTTCCGCTGATAACAGTTCTTAAAGAGAAAGATAAAAATTAAATAATAATAATATCGAATAATGAGATTTTTTTTTGTTTAGTTTCAAATTATATTTATCGAATAATAAACAAACGAAAAAAATCGGACCGTAAAAGAAAATGATCCAATTATAGGGTACTCGCGCCATAAACGACAAATTCGAATAATAATTTTCAACTTTAAAGGCATATTCGGCCACGTTGCCGATATTTAATAATTCAAAAATTAGGCTATTATACCTTCAGGTAACATTTAGATCAAGATAGACGATAAAAACTATAAGCTAATAGTAATCGAGTAAGACTGAAAGAGACGGTGTTTAAATCTTTTTCTTATTGTCATCATCACGTTCGGTAGTCTCGAAAGGCTCATCGTAATTATTAAGGAATCGGAAAAGGAAAGAAAATAAAAACTCCATCAGACGTTATTTACGAAATAACGAGGAAAGAAAACTGGGCGTTATTTAAAAAAAAAAAAAAAAAAAACTTGTTTCGATTTTCTTTACTTAAAAAAAAAAAAAAAATCGATGTTAAAACGAATTTTTGATTTTATTATTTGCCGATAGTTACTGTTCGTCGATTTTTTTTCGCGTAATTAATCGCGTCATTTATTTTTATAAATTTTTTAAACTTATTTTTCACGTTTTAAAATGTATTTTTCGTTTACTAAAATTTATTTTTTATTTTTTTTTTTAAATTTATTTTACACTCTTTAAAATTCATTTTTCATTTTCTACAATTTATTTTTATAATTATCCGAAATATATTTGCCGGTTTTTTTTTTAAGTTTTTTTTTCATTTTTCCACATTTATTTTTCGTTTACTAAAACAAATTTTTTAATTTTATTTTTAAATTTAATTTTTTTTTTTTTAATTTATATTTTTTTTTTAATTTATTATTATTAAACGATAAAATCAAATAACAAATATCAAAAACCTCAAGCTATAAATACTCTGAACACGTAGAAGAAAATTGATAATAAACGTAACGGACTCGATCAAAACATGTTGTTACTGTTGTATGAAGTATTATTTCGTTCTACATTAGAGCACGATTGAGGCTTTGCCGGTCGAGGGTTTGCTGGGGTGTTTGGATACCATTCAACGTTCAGCCATTCGAATAGCCAGCGAAGCTTTTCATACTAGCCCTACAGTCAGTCTTAACAGCGGGGTTACTTCCTTCGTGTTTCCAACCGACGAAGGCAAATCCTAACAGGTAACTTCCTCACGTCCGCACTAACCATTCAATGATCTTCTGTACTATACTGCTAGTCAAATATTTCAACTATGCAATCAGCATCAAAAATAAGTTCTTATCATCATTTCCTCAATTTAACGAATTTATTCTTAATCCCCCGCTTCTTCCAATATATACCAACCCACCACCACCGTGAAAGCCTGTATCGATTTTAAACAATACCAAAAGAGTACCCTAAACCCGAAACTATCCTGGAAAACGTGTGGGAATATTTGTGTCCTTCTTACTGTATTCTAAACAATGAATTTGTTGATTCATTAGCTAATGGCGTAGAACTCAGTCTCTCGCAAGGATATCGTTCACTCTGTTGGAGAGCATAAGGATCATTGATGTACACCGAGAGCATCAGTCAATCACCTCTCACCTATTACTATCAACTTCAAATGTCTCTCACGTGGTTCTATTTCTTTATGAAGATTAATCGCAGAGGAATTGTACGCATCCGTATAGATTACAATTTGCACATCATTTGTTAATGCAACTTAAGGAAAGTCCCATCCATCCTGGACAAGCAGTCCGCAATCCCGATCGTGTTTTTTTTTCCGAATTCTCTGCTGTGACACCGTTACGTTCTGATTACCTTATCTTGCTACATTCTCCATGTATTACACCTCCGTATAATGTCTGACCCTTTTGTCAAATGTCACAACTGCTTATACGCTACATACGGACATCCTGTCATGCTCTCAGAATATGTAGAACCCAGCACACCCTTTCTTTACCTCAACTTTTAATCTACCGACCATATTCACAATGTTTTCCCGTTAGTGGCCTTTTAAATTAGATCTAGGACCACAGTAGATCAATGGCTGCATGTGGTCCGTTAGTGCAGCCCGTTGAACGTATTGTCAAATAAAAATAATAAATTAAAAAAAAAAAAAAAAAGATGAAAAGTTTAAAAATAATAATGTGAAATGTAAAAATGAATATATTTGACATTAGATTAAAAAGTTATAATAATATTGAATAAATGTACCGGAGGCTCTCTCCATTTGTGAAAGTAACTAATAATATAAACTTGTAAATAATAAACATAATATCGATGGAAAAATTAAACAAAAAAATATTAACAAAACGAAAGCAGTAATTTAAACAACAGTAAATATAACTTTAATTATATAACGAATACGTTCATTTATAAGTACTGGAAATAAAATTAAGCCAGCTTATAATAAATTAAATATGTTTATACGTAGCATATACAAAATTTTAGTTGCCTCGAATTGTAATAATTACCGATCGAGGTAAGCACGTTATCGTGATACGTACATTTATCGAAAAAATCGTTCGATACTTTTAAAATAAAATTCCTAATATAATTTTAAGTAATCGTTCATTTTATCGACTTTGATGTATACTCGTTTAAAATACATCTTAAAAACCTATTTTGAATGATTTGCAAAAGTAGGTTTAGTTACTGAACTCCATACTGGACAGGCGTAGGTTATTATTGGTCGTATTGATGACTTTATCATCATCTTGTTGTTAATATCGAGGTAAGATTTACGATTAAAAACCCGATATATATATATATATATGAAACAGATGGTATTATTCGCTAGTATTGTTTACGTGTTTAGTAAACGTCAATCTACCGTATAACACCTAGATAGGGTAAATCTATTTGAGATACTTGAACAAGTAGACTATCTGGAAACGTTAGAGTCTTCTACGGGTGAAAAATGTAGCACACCCGTCGCTTAAATAATTACGAATTAATCTAATTAAATATGCGGAGGAAATTTACAATCCATCATTTTACATACGATATATGCCACGTGGCATCGAACGCCTTTAGCAATATCGAATAGTTAATCGTGTGCTTATTTAAGTTGAACTTGTGTGTAATAAATTCAGCTATTCCTGCATATGTGTCGCGTAGTAGAATGAGTAGAACGGAATTCAAATTGAAATTTACGCGGTTGATATTATTCATATCAACGTACGCCTTTAATCTTATAAGTAAAACTTTTTCAGCAATTTTACTTAAATTACTAAGTAGACTAATAGATCGAATAGTAAACTTAGCATCTTCCCCCCCCCCTCGTTGACATTTAAATATAGTTTATCTTTAAATATATACTGAAAGAAAATATCTAATAAAAACACCGCTTAAAAATATAAACGATCGAATTTAAATAGCTTTTTCATTAAACTGAAAAGCGCCGATAAATTTAACTTGGGTAGTTTTAGAAAAAAAAAATAAATTCCCAATAAGAAATAGAAGCTTTCCAGAACCTTCATTCAAACTTCATAGGACGTACAGTACTTTACACTGATGATAGTACAAAAAAAAACGCCAATGATTGTATAACGACGATACAACTCATTATCACCTTGCTACTTTTCAGTGTTATCATGCGAACTCTTGCTGTTATGCAAGCTGTATTGATGGCTTCGCACGAAACAAATGCTGAAGTAGCTACATTTACGGACTTTTTGTATTCCGTTCATCAAATATGCTGCAAATCAAATAGCAGCTGAAAAGATTATTTCCATTATCTCAAGAAAGAAAAATAGAAGTCCGTCTAATCTGGATACCTGGACACAGCTGTATTGGCCGAAACGAAGAAGTAAACCAGTACGATATGCTTCAAATATGCCATCAGTTCAGTTTCGACCGGTGCCATCAAGTGATATAGTTAATGTACAAAAAAAAAATTGCGCTATGAAAAAAGCCAAGGCTAGATTTTCAGAATTACTGCAATTCAGCCTGGTCGACTAACCTTAGTGCGTCATCACGCGGACAAGAAGTAGCGGTGACGAGAGCGCGGATCAGTCGTTCCAAATTAACTCATTGTTACATATTCAATAAGAATAACCCACCCATGTGTTCGTTTTGTAATATTCAACTTTCCTTATCCCATATTCTCCTTTATTGTCCTACCTACAACATTCTCCGTTCTAACCGTAATTTTCCCATCACGACCAATGAAATACTTTCCGCTGCTAACCTTAATAATCTCATAACTTTCATCAATCAGACAAATATACTACACCTATTAGAACTCCACTTAATCCTCAATGTATTAAAAAAAAAAAAAAAAAAAAAATTATTAGAGCTCTGATGGTGTAAGAGGTGAAATTATTATTACTATATTCCTTTTTTTTTTTTTGCATGTACGTGTGGATTTTTTTCCTGCCATGTGATGCTATAAATTCTTTATTATAAATATGCGGAGATAGTTTTGGTGAAAATAAGGAATAATTTTCATTTTCTAGGTAAAAGTATTTCATTAAGTGTGTTAGTAAATTGGAACGAAGAGCGAACGGAATTATATATATATATATTTTTTTTTATTATTTGCGCCATTTGGCCAGTTTAATCCTTTATCCAGTTAATCTATTTTAAATCTCAATGCCACTACGTTTGATAAAATTATATAAACTGACAGAGACAGAAGACAGTAGGTTGGAAACAATCAATTCAATACTCACGGGTAATGTGTGCCATTATTTTAGAGAGAAGTTAAGATATAAGCTGTAGTGATTTTGAACATTACAGGTAGAGGAAACTAGAAGAATATATATATATATATGTATACATATAATGTTATTTTTGCTATGTTCACGAATATATACGTTCATATATCTACAAATTGTTTATATATTTTTGAGATTTTCGTATATAATTTTTAGTAATAATTATTTTCACATACGCTTTATTTATTATTTTTTTTTTTTTTTTTTTTAATATTTAGTTACATTGAATATCTTCGACTAAATAAGTTAAATCGTTCGAATGGAAAATGTAATTATGTTTAATTACTTACTAATTCCTTTTTTATTTTTATTTAAATACGTACAACGCGTAATTATTAATTATTCGTATAATTATATTTTTAATTTTTTTGTTTTGTTTCATTTCTATCATCAGGAGAAAAACCGCATAAATGCGTGGTTTGTGGAAAAGCGTTTAGTCAGTCGTCTAATCTGATAACTCACCTACGAAAACACAGCGGCTATCGACCGTTCTCTTGCGGACTTTGCGACAAAACATTTCAAAGGAAAGTCGATCTAAGGCGTCACAGAGAAAGTCAACATCCAGGATCGCCCGCTCAACAACCTCACATCAGCAGTACGACCACTTTAAACCCCAATAGTAGTAATATTAATAATAATAATAATAATAATAATAATAATAATAATAGTAGTAGTAGTTGTAGTAACAATAATGCCGGCAATAATATGAATAACAATCATAATAATACTGATAATGATAGTAATAATAATCAGCCGTCAATTGATATCGGTCATTGTGCAAACAGTGTGATACTTTCGCATCAAATAAATTTCGAAACGACGTCATCTGTAACGCAAAATTCTTAGATTAGTGACGTCATAGAATTTTAAATTAAATTTAATTACATACCCCGATGGTATTATTATTGTTTGTATAATCATTATAGTATTCACGTTATACATACATACATACATACATACATGTATATATATATATATATATCTTTAGCGGTTAAGCCCGATTACGAGCATCGTGACCAACCATCCTGAATTGATGATTTAAAAGACCATCAATAGCTATTATTCTCTGTTGTTACAAGATCTTATTAATGCGGATAATCTTACGTAATCGGGGCCATGTGTTCTCT